>JAULKO010327834.1:0-12906 GCA_032356045.1 Mediaster aequalis | reverse complement strand
CTTGCAGCGTGACTTGTGATTGACTTGTGATTGACTTGTGATTGACTTGTGATTGACTTGTGATTGACTTGTGATTGTCTTGTGATTGACTTGTGATGACTTGTGGTGACTTGATTAAAACTCTGCAGGGAAAAGATCGGAGCGCGATGAATACTAGGAATCAGAACGCACGCATTGGTGCCGCTTGGAATCTTGTGCGCTCAAAAAAAAAATTGGAACAGGTCAATAAATTCTGGTACTTCAATCTTTTGAGGTGATTGAAATGAGAAATTGTGATCGCATGTATCATCTCAAGCGTCTGAAGCAGTGGCGGAGATTTTTGTCCAAATGTGGGGGGGGGGGATGATCAGTAATTTGTCCCAAAAAATGACAACCCGAAAGTGAACCGAAAATTCGCCATGGAAAATATGTTGATAAGCGGGGCGTAGGATTGTCAAGAATTTGAGGCCACTCGTCACAAAGGTAATACCATACGTAAATATACACACCTGTACACATGGCCGCACATCAGTCTCATGATTTTCGAATAATGTTCAGTTTTCATTTTGCGCGAAAGAAGCCTATTTTTTTCCCATGGTAAAGGCAAATCTGGGGGTATGATTTTATGGGTCTTCCCCCTGGCCAAAAAGTGGGGGGGGGGGGGATATATCCCCCATCCCCCGAGATCTCCGCCCATGGTCTGAAGCACCAGATTTTGGTTTTCTCCTACACATGATATCGGAAAACCTCTCAGAGTGGTGCCCAACCCCCTCCCACTATGAACATCTAACAAAAGAAATACGGTGCACTAACAATGAAAGTCCATTGTTACTTGGCACTGAATCCATTGTTACTTGTTCACAGTGTCCCCCGCCTGTAGTTACGCCACTGTCGCCCAGGAATATCTTGGAATCAGGAGTATCTTCTCAGGGCAGAGTTAATAGTACACAAGGTTGATTACACAAGGTTGGTCTGCACTCTGGATGAGCGCCTATAAGGATTCCTAACGTGGCTGTGTATGTTCCCGAGAAAGTGGAAAGGTCACCCTACTCAATTGACATACGCGGTAGAATTTACTGCTGAAAATGCGTCCAAGATTCGAAAGCTAATATTTAGCTTTATACGGAAACCCATATATTCTACTTTTAATAACTCTGTCAACCACTCTGATTAAAAACAGTTGGTGTAGCCCTAAAACACTGAACGTCGGACATTTTGCCTTCAGTTTTTGTGTCTCAAAAGTCAAGCCGTTGGAGTCATATTATCAGTACGCCTCTCTCCACTTTGAACAGATACAAAGTTGAATTTGGTGAACTACAGCCGGCTCTGTCTAGATAACCGATGTGACCTCGAACAATTATGGCACTTGCCCTAGCATGCCTTGATTATTTTTGTTCGATGATTCTGACTGGTTTACACTGCTTACAAGTTATCTCCATTTGCAAAGTCACAAACAAACAAAAACAAAACCCATTTTAACAGCCCCAACTCGTCGAGAAGAATGTTGTTGTTGTTTACGAATGTCATTGTTGGTTAGTTTTAAACTCGACTTCAATTGGCTGAGGGGCCAAGCAACATGCAAACAACTAAAATGGCATTTTTACACACATAATGTGTATACAAAATCAGGATGTATTTGGATACATCCGAACAAGTTACCTGTCTCGTAGTTTTGTACGACATGTGGTTAAGCCGGGGGGGGGGGCGGGGGGCGTGGGGGGCGCACGCCCCCCCTATTTTTCCTTCAGAAAAAATTAAAAGCAAGATATAGAGAGCGAGAGAAACTCAAAAAGAGAAGAAAAAAGAGGGAGGGACAACCCTAACCATTAATATAGTCACGCCCCCCTTTTGGAAAATCCTGGATCCGCCACTGTTATATGTAAAAATAAGTTGAATGAGATATTTTCTGCACAGTTCCTTTAACAAACTGAACCATGGCGCATAGACATAAAAAGAAATACAAACACAAAAGTCGGATTTACTAAAAGACAGGCGGACCTAATGCCCAGTTGCAATGGCACCAACCTTGATAAAAAAAGGTCTGACTTTTAGGATGATGCTTCCAAATTTGTACTTAAAATTCACCAATATTAATTTTATGTTGACATACAATATTTAGTTTGGAATTGAATTACAAACCCCCAATATTACATAGTCCACTGAAGTATGGACTTGGGTGTCAAGGTTCAAGTTTAATTAGATACAGCGGCTCGCGGTTGATAAATATGAACGGTATCACGAAGCCCTGCGCCAGTATACGGTATAGAAGTTGCTTTCATGCCAACCTCGGACAACACTCAAACTCGTCAAAATGAAACTGATGTGGGCTGTGCTCTGTGTTGTAGCTGTATGGAACTACGCGTACGGTAAGTGTTAGGTTTAGGTTTGGATCACATATTTGACAGTTATTTTGTGACTATAGCTTTCATCATCTCATGACGTAATTTGGAGGCGGATCAGGATTTGTTTGCGGGGGCCAGGCAACAGCGGAAGCAGCAGCAGCAGCACCACCACAGCAGAGTCACAGAGCATGAGCAGGTTCGACCCCAAACCCCCTCTGGATCCGCCCCTGTAATTATCAGCCGGCAAGGTGCTGTCAACTTTATTTAGGAGCAAATCACTTTACGTATCATAGGTTATGAAGGCTATTGACCCAACATATTGTCGTGTAGCGCTGAAGTTAACTTACAGCAGACCTTATACTGAAGTCAAATGATTACACAACTGATCGGTAAATTAATAGCAATCACTCACTCACTCACTCAATCAATCAATCAATCACTATTAGGTACATGCCCAGCAACTCAGACGGGGGAATACTTTCAGCTGAACGGCTGGTGCTACATCGCCAAGGGTCTGTCCGATGACAGCCGGGCCAACTTTACCGAAGCCAACGATGCGTGCAAGACCCTTGACCCTGAACATCACACCGGTAGCTTGGCGGTCATAGTGAAGAATGAAGGACAATGTAAGATTTTATCGCCCTGCCGGTTTTGCTAAGTTTTCAAAACTTTAATCCTGATGTTGTGATTGAAAACGCAATTTGTTTGCAGTTTTCCAAGCCTCGTCAACGAAGGGTAAATCTCATGAACATTTTGGGTATTGAAAATGCTTGGAAGCTTGGAAGTTTAAAATGGCAAACAAAAAAGGGCAAATCAATTTTGAAAGACACTTTTACAAGGTATTCAGATTTGTTGACTTATTAAGGTAGTCTAATGAGGGAAAAACTGCATACTTCTGAACCGAATGTTGTCCTGTACATCTTTAAAAAATAACCTGTTTTTTGGTTACAGTAAGTCTCAGGAGTTCACCTTATTTCAGTTGCATATCATGAAACCTTACCGATTTTCATTTTCAGCTCTGATTACAGCAATGCTGGCATTCGTGAACGGAGCCAACACATGGATCGGTCTCTCGCAGGGGATCTTCACCCAGCCCGGCTTCCAGTGGGCGGATGGTACCGATCTCGGCTATACAAACTGGGCTCCATACCAGCCGGATGGCTATGGTCTGATCCCTGGATTCGTAAGTTTAACAAATCACACTGGTGGAGATTTAAACGTCTGGGCATTACGGTTGGCCTACCGTCAAAAAGTAACCCTCGCACAGTCGCCGGAGGGGGGGGGGGTCTTTGGCTTCCAGGGAAAAATGATTCAGTTGGAAAAGAGGAAATGGGCATAAATATCTTGAGAATGAAACTGAAGATTGAAGTTATCCTGTACGTTATGGTACTGCATGGTTGCGTAGGGCTATTAATAGACAGTGTGTGGTACAATCTGTTATTGTTTGAGTTGGAAAAGGCGTAAAAGCACCAGGTTTTCATAGGTGCGTTTTTGTTTAAAAAAATGTTTGACATGAGTTTGTCAGGCCTATACCTTAAACTACCGGTGACTTCTTTTCCAAGTAGTGTCGGTCTAACCGTGGACCATGTTCGACATGAGTTTGTTGGGTCTGAGAACCAGTGACTGCTGTCTTTCTGTTTTGGATGAACGGCTGCTGATTTCCCCACTCGACTGCATGCAGGGTACCGACTGCGTTGAATTGGTCAGTGACTTACGACACCCAGGCCGCTGGTATGACGTCCCTTGCTCCAAGAAAAACGCCTACATCTGTCAGGTTCGATCACGTACGTATGTCATCAGTGCCACCACTCAACTTCAGTCAATTTAATGCTACGCAAAACAGTGGCCTAGAATTAACTTAGACTGAGGAATTGAATGTAGGCTCCTGCAACATTTCAGCCGGACAAATTATATTTGAAAAATTGGGTGGGGTGGGGTGGGGGAAAAGAATTAGTGACATAATTCGTAATTCCAATGTCCTATCACTTTTGACATTTTGATTGCCACTCAGAATATTTTTAACTTTTTGGAAATGAATTAAGATGTCATTTTAAGGGAACGTTACAGATAATTATTTGAATATAAAAATTGCTAATTTTCTTTAGTTCAATTTTTGGAAATTCTGTGTGATTCTTTTAAAGTTAGTACAGCCAGTCAGTAAGCAGACGTGATATGAGTACCCAGCGGAAAAAAAAAGTGTGTGTACCTTGTGAGTTCCTAAACAGTACAGTGGGTGCTCAAACAACAGCGTCCTATTTGTCTAGAAATAGTACGAGCACTTTAAATACAGAAGAACAAAAATAATTGCAAGTTAAGAAAACGTTTGTACAATTCAGCAGCGTACATGCAAAAATGTGTTTAATTTGATATCCATTTCACTGGGCATTTATGACCAGAGGCGCACCCAGGATTGGACTTTGGGGGGGGCTCAAAAAAAATTTTCAAAGATTTTCCAAAATTTGTCAAAAAATATTGCCCCGAATTTTTTTCGGCCCGGAAAATAAATTCGAAAAGCGAAGGGGGGGGGGGGGGAGGAGACTCTTTTGACTTGGGTGGCGCAATTTAGACCCTGCATTAAACTACCCGGAAATACGCCACATAGTACTGCCTCCGCCAATTCGTGCGACTAAAAAAAAATTAAAAATGTAATTATTGAAAAAAAAAAAAAATCGACAGGCTCTTGGGGGGGGCTCAAGCCCCCCGAGCCCCCCCCCCCTTTGGGTGCGCCACTGTTTATGACTCCTTTGGCATAATCGGTCGTCATGAAGTAACAAAAAGTCACTGCCGGTGTCCAGATAATTTGTTCTTCCTTATTTGCTTCCTTCTCTTCATGCAGTTGATTTGAACATCCACACAAGACCGTCTGAGTGCCCGGCAAGCTACACCGACTTTTTCCTTTCATGCCTCCGTTTGTATACCGACCCCAAAACGTTTGAGGAAGCACAAAAGACTTGCCTGAAAGATTCTTCGGTGGACAGTTTCCTGGCAACCACGGATTTTGGCTACGAAAACGCCTTCTTGGAGTATCTTTTGTACCAGCAAATCAACAACGGGTCTCTCAGGGGCAACCAGGTGTGGATTGGTCTGCAAAGGCAACCGGTACGTTTAATTTTACATGAATTTGAAATTCCAATTACACGAATGCAACTTTATCCTTTTTTGTTTTGGTAAAAAAAAACAGGCGATGGGGATAGCCTACACTTGTGATTAAAGACGAGTTAACCCTCGAAGAGCTGGGGGACGGAATCCACCCTCCCCTCTGTTTGTTCACGATAGTGTCGCAGTGTATGTTTTTCGTACTGAGCTTTAATTTATAACTGTATTGACATGTCTTAGACACATTTTGACACCAAATTTATAACCTTGGACGCACCGTTCTCTCGCAACACAACGTTGTCAGACGCGGTTCTAAATTAATGTGGTGATTTAATACTTCAATGACCCAAGGGCGGATCCAGACCCAAATTTTCGGGGGGCCAAACCAAAAAAATAAATAATTCCCAATAAATGTAACCCCGTTTTTTTTTACGTCCGAAAAATAATTTGAAAAGCGGGCGGGGGATTTTTTTAAGATGAGGGCGCCATCAATTACTAACGTTTTTATGCCCGATGCTCATGCGCTCGACCATAAGGGGCCCCTCCACACCCCCTCTAGCGACGCCCATGCTGTAATTATTTTCTTAAAAAAAATAAACAAAATCATGATCGTCGTTTTTTTTTTTTTTGGGGGGGGGCCGTTGCCCCCCCCGTTGCCCCCCCCCCTCATTCCAAGTCAGAAGCAGTTTTGTTTTACTTCACTTGGAAAACATGACTTTTTACTTGACCTGAATTTTGACTTGACCCTGAAAGAAAACATAGAAAAATTGTGCCTTGCCTCACGTGTTTTGTTTAAAGTCTCTGTTTACGTTCCTGGTCATGAGTTCGGCCTATAGTGAGCCGCGTCGACAATCATTACCACCGTACCAATGGGAGACTTTGAGACGCTTGTGGCAGCAAACATACCGGTCCTTTTTGCTGACAATGACAATTTGACAATGAAAATGACAATTACGTTTTATTTCCCTTAAACACCCCTTTCTAGGTATGAGAAAACACACATTTAACAATCTTTACAATATACATCAACATTAGGATAAAGACTAAAAATCACTATACAAATAAATACATAGAGAGAGTTTACATGTATCAGTTCTACATGCTAGTTCTGAGCATGCGCGCGTTGTTCTGAGCATGCGCACATGTTCAGAACTACGTGCGCATGCTCAGAACGAGCAAAAAGTACCTCAAATTTCTTATTGAACCCTAAGTCAATATACACTGTTGAAAATAAATAAAGGACTTTGTCAGACAGGACTGTGCCTGTCTTTCGGGGGAAATGTTCTCAGTGCAGCATATTTTTCATATATGTTTTGCAGTATAATTCTGGTATTGTTATTGCACCAATAGCCTGCAAACCAGTTGAAGTGGTTGGATGGTTATCCGATGATGTTCACAAACTGGGATCAGAACAACCCAAACACTGCCAACACGCAGTCAGCTTGTGTGAATATGGTAGCCGAAGAACGGAACGCCCAGTGGACAGATATCGGCTGTCAGAACGAAGTACCATTTTTCTGCAAGAGCCGAATTGGTTTGTAAAAGCTTGTGTTAAACTAAACTCATTTGACCCAAAGTCAATCAAAATACTGAAGTACGGAACGGTGGAACCAAGTTATATGATTAGCTTTTCCCAGTTCTAACCAGCTCTGCCCAACTCAGCTAGTCCAATCAATCTCAACTCCGGCCCAGCCCAGCCCAGCCCATTCTAACCCCAGCCCAAGTCAGCCTAGCCCAACCCATATCAACCAAATCTAGCTCAGCCCAGCCCAGCTTTAACCTAATGCAACTCGGCCCAGCCCAACCCATCCCAACCTAGCCCAACCCATCGCAACCCAGCCCATTACTGAACAACTGAAGGATTTCATTTTGCAGCGCAGAATTTTTTTTTTTTTTAATCATGCTTGACACGAATCACCTCATGTCGAACAATAAGGTAAAATGAAAAGTACAATATGCTCTATACAAGATTGGTAGCTGGACGATAGCACACCAGCCAATCAACCAAGCCACCGCAAATGATGAGCAAGTTCGATCAAGGAACGTTGGTTATTGTGTCACTGGTCCCCTCTTCACTTGTCACAGTTTAGTACGACAAACGTTGCTACTGCTAACCAACGCGACCATGCCCTGTAGGCTGGTTCCATATAGTCGACTTGACGTGGCTTACTTGCAAAGGTTCGATCAAGGTTAGTCCAACAATTGTCAGCAATAGTTAACTATAGTCCTTGATCGAACTTGCTCCATGTTGAACGGAGAAAGAGTAAAATACATAATTAATGATTATCCTCTTCATGTGACGTGATTTTGGATCCGGAAGTCTAGCGCAAACGAACGGAGTACGCGCGCTTGCAGCTTCACGCGCTGTCAATCAGATCCCCATGCGGAGCCTTCATCCGGAAGTTAGCGATTTTAACGAAAAAAAATCGATCGTAGCTTCGGAGTCTTTCACGCTTGATTGTTCTCCAAGGAAGCTCTTCTTCAGCATAATTACGGTAACCCTATTCCTTCCATCCCTGTCAGGAGGACACCACCCTCCAACTGAAGCACCGATGATTAATGGAACTTGTCCCGAAGGATGGGAACTTCAAGATTCCAACTGCTACCTCTTCAAGTCTTCAACCGCGCAACTAAGCCAGAACAGAGCGCAGTATGACTGTTTCTTGAACTACGGGGCCCGTCTGGCCAGCATCCACACTGCCTCGCAGAACGAGTTTATCAGGAAGGCGGTGGCCGACATGGGCCATGAGTCCATGTGGGTCGGGCTGGAGAGAGACGGCGATGGTACGTGCTGTTATAGGCTTGATGTGCTGGGTATTTTGCAGATGGCGACATCCTCTCTGGTTAGCTCCAGCTTTCAGCAACCAACCATTTTAATAGCATAATATTTTTACTTGGCATTCGGCCACATAGCCACGAAAGTCCTTCGACTTATTTCCAATGGGGTCCCTTGGTAGAAGACGTGGGAGGAGGAAGTAAAACGGCAGAGATCAATTCCGGAGAAAACCCATAGAATCAGGTAAAAACCCAATCCACATGGCCCTTGGGGAATTCGAACCGGGGTCACAGCGGTGGCAGGCAAAGAAAGTACCGCTACGCCAACCAGATTTCCCTAAGACTTAGCAATTGATACAGAGACGACCAGTGCGAGGACGCTTCGTAAAAAGAGCCCCCTCCTCGCTCTTTGAATACGACTCCTTTGCTCAGTTAAAGTTTGCTTTGCCTGGTCATAATAACATCCTGTATATCCACCACCACAGCAAGTGGCCATTTTCGATGGGAGGACGATTCGCCTGTGGACTATGCGAACTGGGCCAAAAATCAACCATCACCGAGTGATACCGGAGAAAAATGTGTCAGGATGCAGCTAGGGTTGGAGGGCAAATGGGACATGGCCTACTGTAGTTTTCCCTCCAGTTACATGTGCATGATGCCGCAATGTGAGTCGAAAATTGGTTTCCTAAAAGCACAGGTGGTCAGATAAATAATTCCCCAAATTTCCGTGCAACCAGCTGCTCAAATTTCACCCTGAAAACGGCCCCTTAAAATCCTGTCTTTGAAACCTTTGGTTCCACTAATTATAGATTGTGTTGTGGGGGCCTCGCCCCCCCCCCCCCAAGCATTGGCAATTTGTGTCTGTGTAATTGTGCAGTGTGCAGTTTATCAGTCTAGGGATCGATTAGATGCCCAATCTAATTAATGTCGGAAATATGCCGAATGAAATGGAGCTACCAACGTCAAAAAAGCCTCGCCCCTTTTAAAATGTTTTGGTTATGCTTGCCTAGTTTCAACATCACACCAAATTTTCGTTTTTCTTTTGTTCCCGACAGATCAAGAGGGCAATCCACCACCGTGTAAGTTTGACCGACTCCGCCTTCATTGTCTTCGATTACGATAGCCAGTTGGGTTTGCTTTCTTTTAAACAATTCGTGTTCCTATCATTTCTGCTCTGAATTTCAAATAAAAAACAATAAATTGATTTCTTGTTAAAGTGAACATGGATGCATTTCTAGAGAAATTATTCTAGGAAGAAAATGTAGCCGGAATGTTTTATAAAACAAAAATCAACGAAGTTTAGTATAAAATGGGCAAACAAATAAATTTTAGGTTAATGGTCATATTATAGCGCAGGAACAGATGGTTATAAAAATAACCCAGCGTAATTCTGAAAGCGGTTAACGGCCAAAAGTGGATTTAAATGTGATTTAATTTGCAAATAAAAAACGAATCGAAATGATTCTTTAAAACAAATCGGGGGAGAAGGAAGACACGTAGAACATGCGAACTCCTTCCCAAAAGTTTCAAGTCCGTTTTGAACACACATGGGGAGGGAGTGACGCATCTCGGGAAACTACGCGACGTGAACTACCTGCCCGGTGTAGGGTCCCGGAAGTTTTGGAGTCAATTATGCTTTGAGGTGTCATTTAAGATTTGTTTAAGCATGAAAGCAAGACATTTTTGCAATTTTTGCAGCAATGTCACTTTTTACCATTATCGAGGGATTATTGTGAAGGTCCCTCTTTTTAAAATGTCGCGATTTGGCACTTAACTCACGTGGTCTTTCATTCAAGCCACTGTTTGCCCTGATGATGATTACTGGGCATCATGGGGAGACCACTGCTATATGCTGTCGGATTCCAATACGCATAATCAGACGAGCTGGGGCGAGGCTGACATGTGGTGTAACAGACACGGAGGCCATCTAGCCTCCATTAATAGTCAAGCAGAGCAGGACTTCATCAATAAGATGGTAAGAACAATCGTCCTCGAGCATGTCCGGGTGCACGTCTTTGGTTAGCCCCATCAGATTGGCCTGGATATTCGCTGTGCTGTATTCGTGTATCCTATCAAGGATACGGCGCAGCGAGTATCTGGACCACATTGCTGGGGCTACACGTTGGTCTCAGGGGCGGATCGGGGGGGGGGTCGAAACCCACCCACCCCCACCCCCGTTGCCAATTTGCTTTGTGTTTTGTCTTTGTTTATTTGGTGTTTGTTGTTTGTAGGGGCCTACGTCTAAATTTTGAACCCCAAAAAAAGCATAACCCCTGTAGGGGTCTTATTTTGCATGTACGTTTAAGAAAAAAAAGTTTAAAAAAAGACCGAACCCCCCAGCCAAAAATCCTGGATCCGCCCCTGGGTCTACTTTATTTGGTAAAAGAAAAACGAAGTGTGAATGCGTCACTCGTTCTTGTATAGTCGCTCTAGACAGTGACGTGCATACCGATCTGTTGTCTTCTGAACTTTCTCTCGTTCGGCAAAAGGGACTTTACACTATAAAGATACTTGTAACAGACTTTCTATATACGTACATACATCATTCTGCAGGTAATTCGCCGTGTAATCCATAACGTCTTGGCATTACTCCATCTTGACAACAGTCATTATCACTTGCAGTGTCATATCTTCTATTCGCTAGTCGTGTTACTAGCTGCATGACCTTTTATACAACATTGTTTGGAATTTATTTTACAGATGTTATTTATATTCTTTTTGAAATTCTTTAATTTCATGTTTCGACTACGTTTTGTTTTATTTGTAGCGTTTCCAGATTTCTCCAAGATTCTGGATTGGCTTAAAAGAAACGTCTGGTCATATTTACGAGTAAGTAAAAAAGTTCACAAAACATTTAAGAACATCTGTTAGATTTGTAAAGATGCAAAATGTGATGTGCTTTTAAAACCCAATAATATCTACAGTTTCTCGCGGTTGCAAAGGCTGTTAAGAACTTTCAATTGATTCAACTTGCAAATAATGATGATGATTATTAATAGTTTTTTTAATTTTTCCTTTTACTGCCTAAGCGGTATACTAAATTAGCGCTTCACTTTCTGAAAAACTGCAAGTACGTTTACAGTTTGGCCTCTACCAAAAAAGTCTTGGAAGTATTTGCTGAGATTCAATTTTATGTATTGTCTGTGGTCTTTAACAACTTAAATTTTTCTTGTAACAATTTTTCAAATTGTGTTTCTTCTTTCAACGAAAAACTTTTTTTTCTTATTTGCGAGTCTGCAACCCTCCTGAAAACTATATTATGCGTTGCTTTAGCGCTTATACCGCACAGAAAGATTCGCCCTGCGGGAACAGAATTATTGTCGGATTAATAAATAGTTCGAAATTTGCAAATTAATAATTCGATAACTAAACGTGGCCGTTTTTTTGTGTTAGATGCCTCATTTAAAAGTGCGTGACTTTGTATTGATGGGAAAATAGCAATAAAAAAAAATTGATTTCTCGGGGTTAAACTCGAAAGAGTACGGGCATTTTATCTTTCAGATATTGCAAAATCAAGATCCAAAGTGTTTACCGTACGGTAATCGTTGAAGATGTGAAGCTTTACCATATTGGTTATCTATCTCCTTGTTCCTTTCCACAACTTTTCCCTCTTTTCTTCTTCCAAGCTCCTATGTTTTGTTTTTCCCTTCCCATTTTTTCTCAGTGATTTTCGTCCCTTTCTTCTTGCCACCTAGTCCAGACCCTCCATTTCTTTCCCTTTCCCTCCCTCTTCCCCTTCCCCACGGTATCCTTTCAATGTGGCCTATTTTGTGTACTTTTTGTAGGGCTAGCTGTAATTTATGTACTATTTTTTTTATTTCTTAATTTAATTTTATTGGTGTTTTATCTTTTGTATACTGTTTATATTTTAATAATTGAATGTACTTTTAGGAGTGCAAACCGAGAAATGGAGTTTCATTCTGGCATGACGAATACAAATATTGAATTGAAATTGATTGAATTTAAAGGTGTTTCTTTTTGTTTGAGGTGGTCTGATGGCACCACATCTGAATTCCGTTTCTGGGATGAAGGGCAGCCAAATGACTTTGCAGGGGAGGAGAAATGTGTGGAGCTCAACATGATGCTGGGTAAATTTGACAAACCTCGATATAAACATGTCATTACAAAAATCACAAATAAGACAAGAATTACATACCTCTCAAAAAAAACAAATTTAAAATAAACCAACAACACGTTCTTTTTTAACTGTGAATTTTCATTTTTGAATTTTAAAAAAAATATATGAGGACAATGTGGCTACTTTTGCGTAAAAATGAAAATTAAATTACCTGCAATACAGCCCCCAATTTGGCCCCAAATAAGATATGCATGCAAAACCATAACTTTCAAATTTGGAAATTAAAAGAAAAATGATGAAATACGACAGTTAAAAATGAACGCGTTCAACATTCCCAAAACACGAAGATATCCTCTTAGATTGCACGTTTTTTTCCTGATGTAATTGTTCATTAAAGAAAAAATCATATATCTATCAAACTTTAATTAAATATCACTGACCGCTGTCGTGGAATTAACGTTTTGAAATTGTAATGTCCCTGTCCATCAACAGTGTACCGATTTTCTCGTCTATGTCGCGGTAGAATCGCGTCAAAGTAGTTTGTGAATTATTAAGGGATACAAGTGTGATGACCCGATCTTTACCACGTCAATAATGATCGAGGAGGGGCGTGACCGCTGTTATTGGACCGAGCCG
>JAULKO010327304.1:0-12920 GCA_032356045.1 Mediaster aequalis | reverse complement strand
TCAGCAGCACACCACAAAGAAAATGATGTTAGGTCAGTGTTCCTCCGTTTCAACAAGTTCAACGGCGTTTCTGATCTGTCCACACTACCACAGGTAGTCGCGAGTAACTTGGACCCAAATACTGACTTTTGTCTTTTGATCATTTTGTCATAAACGTTGTCACTAGGCGTATAGGCAACGTTTATGACAAAATGTTCAAAAAGTCAGTATTTTGTTTGGGTCCAAGTTAGGCCCACTCGGACTAGGCCACAGGCAGCCAGGCACACCCAGGCTTAGCCTCGCGAGTGTGGCCCGGATACTCGCCTTGCTGTATCCTAGGGCGAGTATACGGGCCACACTCGCGGGGCTAACCCAGGCTGTACCCCTAGAACTATGGTTCTCTCCTAGTCCGTACTCCGAGTAACTTGAACCCAACTTATCGCCTCTTTTAACATTTGGACATGATCTGGCCTACTATCGCCAGATCATGTCCAAATGTTAATAAAAGAGGCGATAAGTTGGGTCCAAGTTACTCGGACTAGAGTGAGGTATGGAATTCTTTCCCTTCATTGTCCTGTATCTTTCAGCGAAGCGAGTAGGCCTATTTCCAGCCACACTCATTGTCATGGGGCTGTCCCATGTACTTTATTTTTTAATTTCAGCCCGTGGAAGGTCAACTTGAAAGTGCCACGGTGACTTCTACACCTTTCAGCGTGACAATGGAATGGAGCCCAAACCCTGTCACTGTCAACCAACTAGTAGTGGTGGAGGTGTTAACAGGGATCCAGACTGAAGACTCGCCAATCGACATCAGTCCTCCTATCATCATGCAATACACTGTCTACCATCTGAAACCTAGCACAACCTATAGAATTACTCTCACAGATGGTGCGGTCTCTGTGGACTTGACTAGAACCACAACAGGTAAAGAAATTCAGTTTTTGTTGTCAGATTTATTGTAAGATGTTTTGCAGGTACTGCAATCTGTCATAGGTGTGGAAAGCAAGGTAGGGCAGACAAACTGACATTGCCTTCCGTGTTTCCTCTTGTCTGGACCCTGGGGGAGAATAGTACTTAAGCACAGATCAGGTGACAAGGATAAATAAGAAATAAATAAATAGAATAAATAAAAAACTCTTGGAAGATTTCTCTCCATCCAGACAGTCAGCTGCTCCTTGGTTCAAAACCATGTTTAGAATTTTTTTTGAAAAATTAACTAGCAAGAATTTCAATTTTGTGACAGAAAAGTGAATGATTGCAGAAATTATCGTTAAATTCAGCCTTAACCGTTGTCAATCTTATGTCGTTGCAATGTCTATAATTAATAGTTTTAATATACATTGTTGCAATAATATTGCATTAATCATTATATTTTGTTCTTTGTAACTCTGTTTGTCATTATTGTTTTGTCCAGTCATTCCCTTTTCAGACATTCCTTATCCAAAGCTTCCCAGCCTTTATGAGTATTGGTTTTTTTGTTATCCATTTATCTTAATTATTGCTGCTAAAATGGTTCATTTCTGTGTTTCAGTCTTGTGTTGAAATGAAATAAGCAACTGAAAGTTGAAACGATTTTCACTGCCTCCTGGCATTTCAGCAAACAAACTTGAAGTGGTCGGTAACATCCCTGGCATGATGGTGATTGAATTGCCCACTTTTGCGGTGCCTGGCGGTTCCACGGCCACACTAATACAGATGCAGGATCCCATAAACAGTGAATCACCAATCACCACCAGCAGAACGGTCGACAACAACAACAGACAGATATTTCATTCGGGTCTGTTGCCAGGCATCCTCTACCAGTTTCAACTAAGCATCACATCGTCTAGTGGAACAGTAGTGGATGCGGTTTCACAGTATCGAAATGGTTCGTGTCTGGTAATATTTTGGTTAACTGCATCTTGTGATCCTCCAATGCACTTGGAATATTGATGGATATGTTTGGAGTTGAGATGGATCCCTTATTGTTAAAGATGTACTTTCTGTGCTGATTTTGAGTTTCACCCTGTAAAATAAATTCTTTTTTCAATTGCTATGTTTCTAGCAATGCAAAAGTTGAAAAAATTCACCAACATTTAGTGATCGAATAATCTATTTACAAATTTGAATTCGTGTTGGGCTGCAAGTAATTCAGCTAAGTTTAGTGCACTGAAACGCAGGATCATCTATCTGCATTACAGTCGTAAAAGTA
Source organism: Mediaster aequalis (assembly GCA_032356045.1). Lineage (NCBI taxonomy): Eukaryota > Metazoa > Echinodermata > Asteroidea > Valvatida > Goniasteridae > Mediaster > Mediaster aequalis. The sequence goes on along the minus strand of JAULKO010327304.1, from coordinate 10,750 downwards.
GGCACAAACTCGCCCAGCGGTCTGTGACCCTAGAAAAATGAGGAAAATTGTTGGAAAGCTGTGAAATCTTTATCCTCCAACCCACAGAAATGTGAGAGTATCAGTAGCAGAAGAAGACATGTATTCATCGCTCATCAGAAAAAAGTACAAGCTAGAAAAATGAATTAAACTACCGCGGTGTCCATAGTTTTGGGGCGATTTTTTTTTCATTTGTTTAGATGATGTACTTTTGTATTAGGGTAATGCTTATTCAACATTACAACTGGCTTTTCCTTTCAAAGGCTGCCGTGGTCAGCCAGACTCATCTGTCAGTGATTATTTTGTAGGCCCTGAAATGTAGTACATTGTAGCTCTCGACAGAAACACTTCTTGTGGAGAATAGAAGCTATTCCAGAGTGTAGTGAAAATGTATTTCGTTCAAAAAAGGAATTTTCTTGGATAATTTTCTAGCAGGAAAAAAAATCTTCTTTTTTCTCTTCTAGCGAGCACGGACAGTACAACGTTAATGTTATTGATAATAATCCATCCCTTCTTTTCCCCCCTTTTTTTCAGCGTTGTATGAACACACTTCTATCAGCTTCTCCAATCGAAGTGCCTCCAGCGTAACCATTACTGTCAGTCCATATCAGGGCCAGAACTACGTTGATTACTACAATGTTTACTACACCGAGCAAAGCACGCAGCTGAAACTCAATGAACGAACGGAGCAGAATGTGGCGACCTTGACAAATTTGATGGCGGACTCTCCCTATGACATCAATGTGACATCTGTGGCTGGCATCGGTGGTGACCGGACAGAGACCAGTGGCGTGACGGATACGTTTACTCTAAGTACTGCCCAAGAATTTCAAGCATTTCCCACAAATTTCTTTCTTAATGATAAAAAATACAGAGAATCAAAGATTGCGGGCATTTTTTAACAAAATGGAAAGCTGGGTTATCTTTTACTTTACACATTTGAGAGAAGGAGAAAGTGAAAAAAAAAATTACTGACAGATAATTTTGTTGTTAACACTTCAGATTCACATGCATAGTTTTTGTGTATCCTTTCAGGAAATGAAGTCCGTGATAAAATATCTGTTGGATGTTTCAAAGGGGTGGGAGTGGGGTGGGTTGGGGGAGGGGGGCAAGGGTTGGGCATCTTCATAATAACAGGAGATAAACATGCTTTCATTGTGCCTATCATTTGTGGGAAATACTGGTATTTGAAGGCAGTTCCTAAGTTGACGTATTCCTAAAAACAAACAAACAAACAAACAAACAAACAAACAAACCCAAGGCCAACAAAGTACAAGGAACTTCAAATTTTCTTTTCATTTATGAGTGTTATCAACATAAAACATGCAGAGCAAGTAACAGAGTAAGCAAAAATCCCAAGCAAGCAATTATGTAAGCAGACAAGTATGCAGACAAGTGAGCAACTAGGTGAGCTGCCAGGCAGTGTTACACCCAAAATGCATACTGGGTCCTGGGGGGCGTCCACAGAATAGAGTTTTACACCTCAAAAAGTGGCTGGAAAATAATTGGGCGGAGGGGGAGGGACAGGTAATTTGAATTGGTCTTAACATTGTATACTGCATATATTCCATTATTCTAATTTTAAAAACCCAAACAATTCAAGACAATATTTCTTTTGTATGCCTCTGATTCAATATATGCAGTCCAAAAATACATGGAAATTCATTAACTTAACATAGTAAGGTATATCTGATTGGACAAGTAAGGTATATCTGGTTGGACAAACAATGTAAATAATAATTAGAACTTTATTTATAGATGGTAGCCATGTCACCATAGAGATGTTTTCAATGGGCCATCATAGTTAAAATCAATTGGAGAGTGCCAGGGGTTTCAGCGTTTCGGTCAGTATGCTCTGAGAAGTCTTCAGGAGAATGCCTGATGCAGAACTTTCCCGAGTTACATTGCCTTCCATGTAAAGCCCCAAATCACTTCTGTAATTAAAATCATACATAAAAATGATTAAAACAGAAATACATTAAGATAACAATCGATAATAGTGAAGGCAATATGAAAAACAAATTGCAAATAAAATTACCTATTTCCAAACACGTGCATGTGGGCGTACGTCGGCACGCAGAACGCACTGTGTATAATGCCAAACGCACTACGCAATGCGCAGGATCACTTTACCCTTGGCATACGTTTAAATTTAACAGCATCATACATTTTCTTGTGAGAATTGTTTGCTATTTTGCTGGTAACTGGGATCCCTTGGCATAATTATGTTAAACAATATCACAAACAAAGTATAGTAAATCTGTCATTTTAACAAAACGCACGACGTAATTCTTCAGATAGAATATGCATGCTAGGCCTTTTGTCTCAGAAATTTTAGACAACTTCAACACACGGTCAAGCGCATGGCTGTGTGACATGTTCGCAACGCACACAGCGTATTACAACTGTGTATCGCGTATCATACCCATGTGTTGCACGTGGGCAAAGTTGTCTAAGGGGCGTGGTTAACTAGCAAACGGCGATAGGTCAATTATAATAAAAAAGATGAGTGTAGCTAATGAGAGGAAGCTATATGTTACATATTGAGAGAGGAACGCTCTTTTGTATGGGGACTTTAAACAGCCCATGAACAGAATTGCCCTTATTTCACTGTCAGTATACATGGGATTTTTGAACTGCACTGTCACAGCTATTTTCCGGAAACATGAATGATAGACATCCTCACACTTAAAAATAAACCAAAATGTAACAAAATGTAACACTTGACAAGCTCTTGACACCACCCGTGTCCCTTTGACTGTGTCACATCAGGCGGGTATGCTGGCTGGCAAGCCAGCATTCCAGCAAGCAATGGGATGGGAATCAAATAAGTGAGCGCACAAACAGGCAGGTCAGCTCGTATGCAAGCATCCACACAAGCACACAAGAAAGCTGGTACACAGGCTGTTAGGCTTGCAGGCAGTTAAGCGTGCATGCAATCAGCAATCACACGCATGTAATCTGGTAAGAAAGCACTCGAGCAGATGGCTACTGATGTAAGGGCATGCTGGCAAGCAAACAGAAAAGAAAAAATTGCTCTGTGTGTACAAACGTATCCCATAATTTGTTCATGTGCTTTTTGTTAATGATTAAATTGGGCATTGAGAGATACATTTCTATCTGCAGTATTTGAAGTAAATGATCAAGCTTTTCTTGCTTAGGGTTACAAATGAGGCACGGTGATTGAGTGTCTACTTTCCCTCTTGCAGCTTCGTTGGAAGTAGAATTACGCCGGGCTACTTACCTCAGCTTGACCTGGGGAAGGGTAGGCACTCGGCGGTATGAGATGGTCTACAGCCCTAATGACGGATCACCACCATCTCCTGTTACTAACATCGCTAGTGATACCATGTTCCTAGGACAGTTGACTCCCGGCACAGACTATACATTTGAGCTATACACTTCGACGAATGGAGTAAGGGGGGACTTGATTACAACTGAAGTTGTACAGACATGTTAGTATTTACATTGTTGTTGAGAATTGGTGTTATTTGATGTCTGTTTTCCCAGGAAACTCGATCAGATTCAAGCACAGATGCTAGTTCCCATGGTCACTAATTATTTTGCCTTGTTGCCTTGTGCTTCATTGGGCTCATAAGGCGAGATTCTAACTTCTTTTACGCCTCCAGTTCACTGCTCGTGAATGCTAGTTTATTGATGGAGTGCAGCGTAAAGAACCAAAAGAACTCATAATCACAGAAAACAAGATTTGTTTGCAGAATTTATTGGCAGGTTCCTGGAAGCAAAACAGGTCTGCTTTCGTGTCATAACTATTGAAATTACACAACAAATCCCGAAAATTTGCTTTTCCGGTATAAGATCGATATATTTAGGCAGGCACAGTTTGCATGTGGCTATTTTAATTTTTCCAAATGGCCTGCAAAGTCCCTTCAGTAAACAAAGTATGGGCTCTGTGCGTATTAAGGCCCTCTAACAGAGAAAAGGAAGAAGTAATCCCATTTTTGCAAATTTCATGATCATTCCTGTTTTTTTACCCAAATAAAAATCAGTGCCAGCGGCAGTGACAGAATTCAACATTGTGACTACAGAGACAACCATAAGTATCTCTTGGGACCCACCGCGAGGCCTTGCGGACACCTACTCCATCTCATACACCCCAGGAGGCAGCGAGGAAATCATCAGTGAAACACAGTACACCATCATCTGCCTGGAACCTGGCACGACGTACCAGGTCAGCGTCCGAAGTATCCAGGGGAGCTTTTCTAACCGGGAGACTGCGGTTCAGACAGCCACCACAAGTAAGTTGCTTCGACATTTTCCATATTACTCCGTTTGTATACACACTCTGTGGGTTTCAGATGTCGTAAACACAAACCGATTGTCGAGTTGATGACTTGATTGAAAAAGTGCAGGAAATAAGCTTTGGCATATCTTGAAACTCTGTGTGACATGGTTAATGAGATGCATACTTTGTAAGATATACCTGTGTGAGATATTTTTTTTCATTCTTTGTTGAAAACCGCGTGAAAAATGTGAAATTTAACAGAAAACCAAACAAAATAACATCAGTGTAAGAAAGTTTAATTTCACAATTGGCCAAAGAACGCTGCTCCTTGAGATGGATCATGTTTTTTAAGCCTTGTTTCCACATAATCGCAATGAACACCGACAGCACGCAAGACGTCAAGTCGCAGATGTCGGGGCGTGAAACGGTTCATGACCTCATTCAACCAAAATATGAAAAAAAATGGCGTCAACAATTGCTCAGTAAAATTGCATTTTTGTGTAGTTGCAAAATTGCATTCTTTTCTGAAGGCTGAACTGATACTTCATTTTGATAGATTTCAACTCGGGTTTTATTGACATTTATGGTCTTATTTCCTAGTGAAAGGATAGAAATAGCCAAATTCGTGTCACCCAAGCGGTGAGGGACATTGTTGAATCCACGGCATCCCAGCATGTGTATTTGAGTGGGTGTACTCTTCCGGTGGGACGCAGATAGTTGACAAAGTTGAACTTGGTTCAACTTTGCCGACTATCGCCGCACTTGTTTGCGTCAGTCATGACAGACCGTTTCCATATGTCGGCTTTTCGTGGGGGACACCTCGCAGACGCTATCAGCGATTACAACGACTACATGGAAACCAGGCTTAACTTGACCTTGTACCTTAAGTACATTAGACTGTAGTTGCTCACTGATCTTTGAAAGGCAAATGTTTAGATATGTCCAGTTTTGAGTTGTTTTGATCTCCTTGACAGTTGGCGGTGAGCCAGGCGCAATCAACATCAAAGACGTCGGAGCCAGCACCGTAACCTTCACTTGGAATGTTGTAGCAGACGCCGATTCCTACGATGTCAGCCTGCGGCGTGATGGGGGGACTGTCACTGACAGAAATGTGGCAACTTCTTCTCCGCGAAGGGAGACATTTTTCATCCAGAGTGGGGCCTTGGCGTACACAATCACAGTCGCGGCAAGAGGGACGGTTGTAACGACATCTCGAGCTTTCACATCAGGTGTGGCTTTGTCTGGACTCCCTCCCATCAATTCTTTCTTCTCAATTCGCCCCACTCCCCCAGTATCCTCCTTGACTGTTGCTGTCTTCAGCTATCCTACCTTGCTTTGTTTTTTTTGTTTTCAAATCTAAGTTGTTTCTTTCCTGTCTGCACTTGAATCTCAAACCTTGCAGGTGGTAGGAAGGCAGCCAGCGGAGGAGGTGTCTCACACTGGTATTTCCCTGAATATCCCCGCCCCCAAACAACAGGCATGCATTTTTAGGAATTTGTTTAAAAAGATGAAAGTTAGGAGGGCCTGACGTTTTGATCCTAGCTGGTTGTTTCTCAAAGGCTAAAATGATTTGTATTGTTGGTTGAACTGTGTCACTCACAAGCCCTTGTGTCTTGAGTTGAGTGAAAATGGTAAGAACTAAAATAATAATGATGAGTAACAGCAATGGCGCACCTTCACCAGATAAAGCAAACACCGACAAGTGATCTCCATCCACCAAATTATGTTTAACGACACCATGACCAATGTATGCCATTATGGGTTGCCATTCTGTTAATACCAAGGGGATAAAAGTGTGACGACCCCTTACCAGGTCAGTAATGGCCAAGAAGGGGCGTGGCCGCTGGTAATGGACCAATCCGAAGGCGACGCCCATCAACAGCTGCCACGACCCTCCAAGGTCACTATTGACGTGTCAAGATTGGATCATCACATTTTTGTACCCATTCATAAATGCCTTCTTACTGAAAAAAGCAAAGATCTCTTAAAAAGGATAAATTCAAAGCTTTGCAACCTCACTTTTTTGTTCAATTTGTACAGTACAAAACGTGTGCGTGTATGCCAACCTTCTGTTCACATGAGGGCGCTCTTCGGCTTGCCCGCGCACAAGATACAGCATTTTACACACTAGTGCATTAGTGTTGTCGGACAGGAATTTCATTAGGCTTTTGTGCGTGTGCCTCAAAAGCTCTCTCCATTGCGTATTGGCTGAGAACAACCGGTTTTGACATGGTTAAACAACTCCCAGCTATATTTAAACAAAGTTTTAAACACACTCACGTGACAGGCACTCGACCAATAGGAATGGTGAAACTGTCCCAGGCATTAATGAATCCTGATTGGAATCACCACGACACTGTACCTGGGTTTGAAACGAAATTTCATGAATGAGTTTCAGTCCAACAAATTCCCCTCAGTTACCCGGTCCCTCTGTCGGTGGTGGACTCTCCTCTTTTGTCAAAACGAGATAAAGTGTCTGTTCAAAAATTTGTTAAATTTTATTTTTATAATGATTTGTGCCAATTTTACAGCTCCTAGCCGCCCAGGAACACAGACAAACAGTTACGTCCTCTCTAAGGACATTTTCTTTTCTTGGGGTACATCAACTGGTGCATCTGATTACATCATCACCTACTATGAATCATGTAAGTCCAATCCTGAATTTTTATCTTAATCCCTCTCCAGGGGAATGGTACAAAATTTTTCAACCGCGGCAACGCTATGCTTCTTGTGCCTAGTTGTTTTCTCAAAGATGGTAATGTCTTTGGATGCGTTGCTATTTGTATGGGGAGGAATTAAACAAATATCTTGACTCACCGATTTAAAATATTGTTAAAATCATTCGAAAAAAATCCCCTATTGAAATTACTTTATTATATAATTTTTTTGGGTAATTTTTCAGTGTTCAGACAAAAATCTGTTCATCCAATCTGACTTCTTACTTTTTGATCAGTCAGCCATAAATTCAAGTGGCTGTAATGAAACGGATAACAAGAATTTCGTAAATGCTATCCTTTCTAAATTTGTGATGTGAATCATGGTAAATTACACTTGCCACCCAACAACATTCAATGAAATCAAAGATAATCAAAGAGCTAAATGTCCCCTTTGACATAATTCCAATTTCAATTTTTTTTTTTTTTTTAGAGATTTATTAAAACAAAATCTGGTTTAATACAAAATTAAGATTTTTTTTTATTAAGGCTGCAACAATTTTTCACTGGCTTTCTTCCTGAACCTTGTTTACAGCAAATATTGACGGTGCGATATCAGTGGAAGTCCCCAGCTCAATTACCCAGTATGGAATCACCGGCCTTACTCCTCTAACCACCTACACAGTGGAAGTCCGGGCACTACTGAAGAGCGCTAGCGACGCCTGTGTAACTGTCCAGAGTTTGCCAGTTACTGAACAATACACAACAGGTTAGCCAGTCCCATCATCCCAAAGTCTTTATCAAAATGGTCGGGCTGTGGCCCAACGCAATACAGTAGAACTGCGCTATAACAAACACTGCTATACCTAGCGCAGGTGCCCTTTCTCCTATGTTCTACTCATGTTCTCCGTTGGGAAAGAATTCCATATCTCACCGCCACTTTTTCCCCCTTAATATGACTTGATAACTACCAAGAAGTGTAAATCTGATGAAGAAACACCAATTTAGGAGTGAGAAAATTTCGAGTTTTTCTTTGAAAATGTAGTCTTGGCCCATAGACTTTGTACACGAGGTCTAAGGTGGCGGTGAGATATGGAATTCTTTCCCTCCGTTGATGTCCAGGAAATAGATTCCCTGTATATAACACAAAATAAAGTCGCGGAGAAATTTCTCAAAGTTTACCCTTGTGAAACTGCCAACACGTGGCATAAGGATGATTTAACCTTCAACTTAACTCCTCGTAAGGCTTTTTTTTCTATAATTTGATTTTATAATTTGTATCTTAAGAAATATACCCGGGGACAATGATAAAGAACTTGCATTCCTAAATCTGTTGGTCATTTTCTTCACATTGCTCCAAGAAGTCGGTGCGTTAGCTTCCAGACGCATCCTTTTGTATCTGTAAACAAAAGCGCACATCCTACTTTGAGTTCATAAGCATAAGAAATGGAATGAAATATATGCATGCTAACAGTAAACGCGGCCAGCGGCACGACGCGCTGACATGACGAACGGTGTCAGGCGTGCAAGAATTCTGTATCAACTTCTTGGAGTATATTACTCAATATTAAGCAGTGAAGTAATCAAACTGTGGAAAAATAACGCTTGCTGGCTTTTAAGTGCATGTTTTGAATTTTTGTTAATTTGAGTTAATTTGATGAGTATTTCCTGTACTCCTCTACGGTGTCAGATGAGTTTGATTTCAAGGGGATTTACTGGAGAACACGGGACTGTTGAGAAATCATGTCTTGAAACGAAAGAGTTACTTTCAACCAATATCAACACTGTCGTGTGAATTTATTGCCACAGTCCTTTCAATCCTGTTAACATCATGTGATGAACAGCGCCCTCAATTACTTAAATAAAAGACTTGAACTATACAAAACTTCCATCAGTTCCTCATTCTGTACTAAAGTTTACAATGGTAGCGTGTCTTGCATTGGCCGTCTTGTATTGGCTTTAGTTTCGATGGGTAAAATGACTCTTCATCTATAAATGATAATTACAGTGTCCCTCCCTGGGAAATACTAGGCTTCTTTAGAATGAGATCTCAGTCTGAGATCTTGCGAGGCCAGCTCCCACCCAGAGCAACAGCCAACTTGAGCCAGCTGAAATAATAGAAATCGGCCCGCTTTATAGCTGCAATGCGGATGTGCTGCACGCGCAAGCTCTGCTCATGCAAGCTCTGCTCACGCAAGCTCTGCTCACTGATTGGTTAAATTACAATGAGCCTCTTCAGTAGCTTGTAACAGTGCAGCAGCACATACGCGTGACTGGCTTGAAGTTGTGCACGGGTAAACATACAGCAATACGTTCATTCAGTAACCGCTACTGCAACAACAAAATCCCAACACAACATGGAGTCAGAGTACGCCTAGCTGAGTGTTTAGCACCAAGCATTCATGCCTGAAATAAAAGATAATAAGTCATTAATTCAACGAATATCTCAAGTAAACTTTAGGCTCTTCACTAATAAAAAGGTCAGTAATCCTAAACAGTTCAGTGAGTCTTATCCTCAGTTTATGAGGATCGCTAAGCTAAATAGACGAGCATGGTGAGTTTCACCACACTATAATGAAAGACCACCGAACATTTTGATTGGAGCCCTGTACTGTTCGATATAGTGGAGTTAATTCTACTGTGAAAGCATTTGGCCTGACATGGTCTGAATTTATGTCAAGATTGTGATTTTGTGTGTGAAAGAAATACCAAAGTTTTGAATTTGTTAAAGATCTCATGGACTCTAATACTTTGTACTATCGGAGGACTTTTTGGTTTGAACGGCTAGAAATGAGAGGATAGAGATCCAAAATATGGAAGACATGTGACAAAATTTAGATCAAAATTAACTTCAGATTCTCTTAACTTGTTTGTGTTTTGTATGTAAAACATGACTACACAAAAAGGATGATGGTTGTAGAGAGTGGAAACAAATCCTCTTAAATTTCCTTGACCACAGATTCTTCTTTGATTTATAGTCCTCAAACCATCATGAATGTTTTCCATTGTGATTGTTCCATTTTTCTGTTGTTTGCATAACACAAGGAAATAAAAAGAAAAAAAACCACAAAACAGGAGGATTGCTTAAACTTAAAGTAAACACTTAACACCAAAGAACATAATGACATTTGTAGAGGGGATTAATCACTTGTTATGATGTTCTTTGTCAACAGTGATTGCCCGACTGGCCATCGTTGGTTTCAATGAAAACTCGATCACAGTCACCGGGTTTACCGTTGGGCAAACTTTGACATACTCGCCCTCTGGGTCAACCTTTGTCACCGAGACAGAGATTGAAGTGATCACCGGGCTGACACCTGGGGTCATATATAACATCCGTAATGTCATTGGGAACACGGCAGTGGATCAGATTCGACAACGGACAAGTGAGTATATTCACGCAGTACTATTCTTCCAATGAATTGTGGCAATGTTTGGCCAATTGTGAAAATGGAAACCGCCTTGGTCTGGTACCTAGGAGGTGAGACACTAGCAAAGCACTGATTTTGTAACGTACCTGTCATTGTTACCAGCCTGTTGTAGCCCTGATTTGCCCAGAAATAATGACACTATAATTCTAGATTTCCAGTTATTTCTTAGGCCAATTTCATAGAGCTGCTTAAGCACAAAAATTTTGTTTGAACACAAAAAACCTTGCTTGGTAAAATCAGGTTACCAGCCAAAACTCCACGTCATTGTCATGCCAAGCAAACAATGCTAAATACCAGTCACAAGCAATATTAGCCTGATTTTAGTAATAATAATAATACAATTTATTTATATTGCGCAATTTCCATTAAAAATATGTTCAAGTGCGCATTACAAAATAAAC
>JAULKO010326876.1:0-12955 GCA_032356045.1 Mediaster aequalis | reverse complement strand
ATTACTGTAAAGGGTATTGTTGATAGATCCAAATGATCATCAGAATTTGTCCAAATGGTTAGTTTTAAGATAAGTTGTCTATATCATTGATGTCTCTATTTTATAATCTTCTTCAGGTGTTTTCCAATCTCTTCAGCAAGTTTAACTGGTACAGCATTACCAATCTGAGTATATCTCGGTGCTTGTCTTTTCCAGTCTCCATTACTGAAATCCCCTGCTCTTTTACGTCCACCCGTAGTTCTAACACCTGAAAATTGATACCAATCAGGAAAGAGTTGTAGTCTGGCCCATTCTCTTACCGTCAAAGACCGTGGTTGAGAAAAATGTACAAAATCATCTGGCAATGAAGTTATTGTAATGTTTGGACCCTTACTGGTCCATTTTTTAAGAATTACTCTTTGAACAAATTTTTTTGTTTTCATGTTTTCAGGAATTTCTCCTTTATTGTCAATCATATATTGGAATTTTTTAATTATTTTTTTTGAATGTTTACTGTATTTTTGTTCAGTTAGGATTTCACCTTTTAGCAGCAGTTTTCCTTCTCTAGTGGTTCTAAATTTTTTTTGAATAAGTTTCGTTGGATTTGATGGGTATGTTTTAGTTTCTAAATTTTCTAAATAATTTTTATCAATGATGTCTCCAAATAATTCTATAATATTTGGATAATCTTTTGTGGGGTTTGGAATCAATCCGTTACCCGGAAGACTGTTATCATTTTCATATTTGAAATCTTTTCGCAAGCCTATCATGATTATACGTGGTCTATTTTGTGGAACTCCATAATCTTTAGCATGTATTAATTTAAAATGAATATTGTAATTCTTCATATTCCTAAATGCTTTTTCTACATCTTTCCAAATCTCTCCTTTGATTCCTGCAGGTGTCCATTTTCCATGAAATAGACCTGCAACATTTTCAAACAAAAATGCTTTTGGTTCTAATGATTTTATTGCCTTGATCATCTCTTTGTAAAGATAATTTGATGGGATGTTTTTCCTATGAATGGATGTGGTTCTTCTCATGCCTAATGCTGAAAAACCTTGACACGGTGGACCTCCTACAACAAGATCTAACTCATTTTTTTTAAACCCGTAATCTTCTTCAAAGTTAATGGATAGTCTATCTAACTCATTTTTTTTACCCGTTAAATTTTTTTGAATATCATAACTGTTGTATTTTTTACGTAATAATGGAAACTTTCTATCTCTATTAATGAGATATGATTCCATTGCATCTGGATCTATTTCATTAACATATGCTGGAATAAACCCTGCATTTTCCAAACCTAATGATAATCCACCTGATCCTGCAAACAAATCTACAAAATATTTTGATTTAGTCATATGATATTTCTGTACTTGATGAATTTATTTCAATCATATTTTTGCTATAATATTTTAAAATATTCTGGCATGGTTTGGTTTTTTTACCTAAAGCTTAAGTAGAAATCTACTGATATTATTTTATGAATTCCTCAGAAGTACGTGCTCAAATGATTGAGGAATTCAAAAAATACATGGTAGGTCCTCATTGGGGAAGTGATGAAATTATTAATATTGCTCCAAAGTTTACTTACATGGCGGGTATTTTGTATCCCCAAAACTCGGAAGTTGAACAAGAAGATATGCCAACAGAAATTTCAGACGGTGATAATTTCGAAGTTTCTGATAAATCCGTATTAAATTCTCTTAATCTTTCTTCATTTGGTCTAACTTGCATGTTGGATGAAAAAACTGAATCAATCGATGTTAAAGTCGAATATGGTGTTTATTCTAGCCAAAAAAATTCTACACCTCCCCCAAACACACTTTATCAGCGACATCATTTTGAGGAACTCTTTCTTATTCCCACAAAAAAAGACTTTAGAAAAAATCTAGAAATATCTTTTGCAGAGATTAGAGTAAATTTCAGGAAAACCAAAGATGGAATTTTGTGTAGTGTTTATTTGATAAACACACATCAAACAACTGATTCTGCAAAATCAAAAAACATGATTTTTCAACCTAAAATTGAAATTATTTCTGAAAAAAATCAAATTATCCATAGTTCGGGATTAACTGGTTCATCTCTTCGTGGATTGGATGATGATTTGTTTGATTTAATATTTGAAGGAAAACGAAATTTTGGAACTGGTCATGGTTGTGCTGTATCTTGGAATGATAAAGAGATTTTAGCAAAAAATATTGGCAGAATTTGGACTGATTTTATTCCTGAATATGAACAAAATAAAATTGAACATGTAGATGCAGGTGCCGTTTTATCTTCATGTGTTGATATGAAATTATTGGGAGATGTAACTGATTTTAAACAATATTCTGAAAAATTATCTCTCCTCCCTGAAGCCTATTCTAAATGGATTAAACAAGAACTAGAAGAAAAAATTAAATCAATTGAAATGAAATCTGCTGGTGAATTACAAATCAAACAATGCCATAATGCATCTAATCGCATCTTGGAAGGAATACAAATTATTTCAACTGATCCTGTTGCAGGGAAGGCATTTCAATTTATGAATAAGGTGATGGCTATTCAAAGAACATGTGCTGTTAATAATGATAAAAATATTGAAAATAATTCATTTGATACTCCTGATATTGAAAATGCTTCGGGTTCGTGGAGGCTTTTTCAAATTGGATTTATCTTGATGAATATCAAAAGTTTTCTTTCAGAAAATAGTATTGCAAAAGATCTTGAAGGAAAAAATATTGATGATGACGAGATTAGAAAATCAAGAGAGATTGCAGATTTATTGTGGTTTCCTACGGGAGGTGGAAAAACTGAAGCTTATCTTGGAATAATTGCTTTTGCTATAGCTTCAAGAAGACTTTCTGCAAAAAAGAGTCAAGGTTTTCCAGATATTCAAGCATACGGCGTGTCTGTTTTAATGCGATATACTTTGAGATTGTTAACAATCCAACAATTCCAAAGAGCAACATCATTGATGTGCGCCTGTGAATATGTTAGAAGACAATCTCCTGAAGAATGGGGTACACTGCAATTTTTAGTTGGATTGTGGGTGGGACTAGCTGCCACTCCTAATGCCTTGAGAATGGGCTCGGATAATTTTACCTCTGCAGAATCTGCTATTCTAAATAGTCGTAAAACTGGAAAAGTTCCTGATGAACATAATCCCATACAATTATTGGATTGTCCATGGTGTGGAACTAATTTGGACGCTTCGTGCTATGAAGTTAAAGAAGATTCTGATTTTAAACTTCCAGAACGTCTAAGAGTTTATTGTAAAAATAAAAAATGTTTTTTTCATAAAAATAATCGTGTATCTGATGGCGCTGAAGTATGTATCCCCGTTTTGACCGTTGATGAAGATATTTACAGATGGTGTCCTTCATTATTGATTTCCACTGTTGATAAATTTGCTCAAATTACATGGAATGAAAAAATATCATCATTGTTTGGCCGAGTAAACAAGTTTTGTAGTAAACATGGATTTTTAGATAATCTAAAAACAAATGATCATAAAAAAACTCAAGATACTTCTGAACATAATTATTTCTCAATCGGAAAACTTTCCCCTCCTGATCTAATTGTTCAAGATGAGCTCCATTTGATTTCTGGACCTATGGGAACCCTTACCGCTCTTTATGAAACTGCAATTGATTATTTTTGCAAAAACAAAAAAAGAGAAATGCGTCCAAAAATTATTGCATCTACTGCAACAACAAAATCTGCAAGTTCTCAAATTGAAACATTGTTTAACAGAAAAGATACCCAAATTTTTCCACCTCCTGGATTTGAGTTTGGAAAAACATTCTTTTCAACAATAAACACAGAAAAGGATGGAAAAATATTTCTCGGCATATCTCCTACTGCGAGAAGTCAATTAACTATTCTTGCAATGTCTGCTGCATCATTTATGAGGAAAATTCGTCATCTTAAAGAGAGCGATGTTGAACCAACTACTCTTGATCCTTACTACACTTTAATTTCGTATTTCAACAGTAAACGTGAATTGGGTGGTGCATATGGTACCTTCAGTGATACGGTTCCTTATTATTTTGATCAAATTTTTCACAATATAGAACAACGAGAATTTTATTCATTATCTACACTTTCAAGTTCTTCTTCTGAAGGGGAGATTTCTCAAATCCCTATCAAAAAATACCCTTCAAACAAACTAATGGATTTTGATGAATTAACTAGCAGGAAAAATTCTGGTGAAATCCCTGGGATTTTAAAAAAATTATCTAGCCCTCTACCTAATGCTTTAGATTATTTGCTGTGTACAAACATGCTATCTGTAGGTGTAGATGTTCCACGATTGGGTTTAATGATTGTCAATGGTCAACCAAAAAACCATTCGGAATACATTCAAGCTACTGGTAGGATTGGAAGAACACATCCAGGATTAGTTCTTACTATTTACAATTCTTTAAAACCTCGTGATTTATCTCATTTTGAAAATTTCAGATTGTATCATTCAGCATTTTTCAAATATGTTGAACCCATTAGTATTACTCCTTTTGCTTCTAGATCTAGAGATACGGGATTATTTGCAATTTGCGTTGGTATGTTGAGAAATATGGTTCCATTAATTGCAAAAGATCCTGAGAATTTTGAACTTGGTCTCCTTGATGTTAAAAATGCAATTGATGAAATTAAAATAGAATTTTCAAAAAGAGTAGATGAAACAGATAGAGAACAATTAGAAGACACTCTAAAAGAAATAGATGATTATTTGGAATCTTGGGCAAAATATGCAAACGATTCAGGACCTAAAACTCTCAAATACAAATCTACATCTTATACTAGTAAAAAAGAAAGAGACACTACTGATTATTTGTTAACCACTGTAGAAAGTGGAAATGCATCTTTAATAGGAATTCCCAAAAGTCCAATGTCATTAAGAGATGCAGAACAAATGCATGACGTGTATTTTTACGAATCTTTGACTGATGATGATTCTGAGGAGGATGATGATGAAACATAAAAAAGCAGGTGAAGTTAGAAGTAGTGAAATAATTACTACTTATGGTCCTGGTTCTATTTTTAATGGAAAAGAAGGTGTTAGTGTGATGATTATGGGTCTTGATGCTTGGTCTGAGGCATTCAATGATGAAGGCGACCTATCAAAATTCAAAGTAATTCATAATAAGTTCCTTGAAGATGTTTGTAAGAAAGATCATTTTAGAATGCCATCTAATACTGGCGGTTTTGGTGGAGGTGTTCCGTGTATCCCATTCCCTGCTTGGGGTTACTGTGAGTTTTGTAAAAAGATGTCAAAAATAGAAGGAAAACCTGATGAAGAAAAGGGATATTATGTATGTAAATTTTGCAGAAAAAAATCCGGCTATAAGAACAAAATCTTGCCTGCCAGGCTTGTTTTATTATGTGATTATGGACATGTCCAAGATTTTCCATGGGAGGAATGGGCACATAGCAAAACAAAATATCAAGAAGCAGGCTTTTGTGATGCCCCTAAAATAGAATGGCGTTTTAAACTAGGTGGTACCACTTTTTCAAATTATAAAGTAAAATGTGCAACATGCAAAAAATCACGCTCTATGTTTGGTGCAACTGAACCTCTTTTGGACATTTTGCCTAAAAAAAATGGTGAACCATTTGAATTGAAATGTAGTGGAAATTCCCCATGGCTAGGAAAAAAAGTTCTTTGCCCGCCAAAAAATGCAAAATCTAGAGAAAAACAAGATATGAAAGGCAATCATGTTCGTGCATCAAACATGTATTTCCCAATGATTGTATCATCTTTACAAATCCCACGTTTTCATAACTCTATTCAAAAAATTATTGATGAAAATAAATCTGTAATTAAATTTTTAATTGATGATGGAACTTCATTAGAAGAAATTGCTACAAAAAAATTCTTTTCAAAGTTAGGATCTGAAGAAAATAAAATAGTTGATCAATTAAAGTATAGATTTAATGAAACTGTATCTGATGAAGATGATATAAAAAATAAAGAATACAATGATCTTGTAAGA
Organism: Mediaster aequalis; assembly: GCA_032356045.1. NCBI lineage: Eukaryota > Metazoa > Echinodermata > Asteroidea > Valvatida > Goniasteridae > Mediaster > Mediaster aequalis. The sequence goes on along the minus strand of JAULKO010326876.1, from coordinate 6,995 downwards.
ACTTCAGATATTAATCCGAAAAAAAACAAGGAAATTTCTATTACAGATGTATCAGTTCATGATGAACTGACATCATATGTTTCTCAAGTGAAACGAGTGGATCGTTTGACAATGATTAAGGCATTACGTTATTTTACTCGAGGTAGCGCACCCGATCCTTATGATTATGAAAGTACCATAAATAAACAAACATCCTGCAAAATTTCAAAAAGTGTAAAGATTGATTGGTTACCATGTGTTGAAACAAAAGGCGAAGGAATTTTCATTACATTACATGAAGAAAAAATACGAGAGTGGGAAAAACTTGCTAAAACCAGATGTCAAAAAATTATTGATAATTATGCAGAATTTAATTCTACAAGGGGATGGTCTGGAAATGTCTCTCCAAAGTATATTTTACTTCATACTTTGGCACATGCCCTGATTCGTGAATTAGCATATAATTCTGGATATGGTGAATCATCTATTAGTGAACGAATCTATTCTGACGATACTACAAATGCTATACTTCTATACACCTCATCAAATTCTAGCGAGGGTAGTTTAGGTGGGATTGTAAGGAATTCTAATTCTGATGACTTTCTTATGACTATGAAAGGTGCAATAAACAAATCTCGATTATGTTCTAGAGATCCACTGTGTATGGAATCGACTATTGATGAAGGTCCTGTACATACTAGGCTTAATGGTTCAGCTTGCTATGCTTGTTCTTTATTGCCAGAAACTAGTTGTGAGAATTTTAATCGATTATTAGATAGATTGATTCTAGGTGATGACAAACTAGGTTTCTTTGGGGATTTTGAATGAACCAAAAACAACGAGACAAACTTAAAACAATTTATAGAAAATTAGGATCCACAAAAACAAAATATTTAGTTGAAAAAATTCATAACTCTAAAAAAGAAATTACACAAATACAAATTCAAGAATGGTCTCGACTTAATCTTCAATACTCTAAAGAAATTTTGACATTGATGAATTCTTTTGAATGCCCTGGATCTCTTTGTATAGCATTAGAAATGCAAGATGAACTGGAATCTAATAAATTAAAACATACTAATACCACAAAACTTGTGATAACAAGCCCTTTAACTGGTAGTAGAATAGGTCATACATTAGGAAATTTTAAAAAAATTATTGAAACTGCCCAAGGTGAAATTATTTTGGTAGGGTATGTTTTTGCAAATATTGATGGCCAAATGGATCCTATTTTGGATTTGTTATTATCTGCAACTTCCAGAGGAGTTGCCGTTAAAATATTTTTTCAAAAAGGACCATCCATAAAGTCACTAAAATCTATCTGGGAAGGAAAAAAACCATCTGAAATTCCAGAACTTTATCTTTTTAATGATAAGAGTAATTCAAAAGATAAAGGTGTCTTGCATGCTAAAGCCCTCATTAAAGATAATGACACCATTCTTGTAACTTCTGCAAATATGACTGGAAGTGCTATGGAAAGAAATTTGGAGTTTGGAATTTTACATGAAGGACAAATTGCAATGGATGCAAAAAAAATGCTGTATGATTTAATTGAAAAAGGATACATGGTGAAAAAGAATTGATGCCAATGCCTAATGACAATTCACTTGAGTCTGCCAATAAAGAATCTTGTATTTCTTTTTTTGAAGAATTATTCTCCATGGATGAATTGAAAGAAAAAATAAGGCAATTCTCGCCTGAGAATCTTGTAACTACCTCAAAAAAAAGATCACAGATGAATAGAAAATCTTTTTTTGAGACCCTAAGAATTCAACAAATCCAAGACAAAACAAAACTTGCAGGGATTCTTTATGAAATGTTAGGACCACATTTTTTCTATGAAATTCATGGTGTTGGACCTAATGATGTTAACTCCCAAAACCTTCGCTATGAAATTTTTAGTAAGGCCGTAGAACTGGAATGGATTAGTTTTGATACAATAAGTAAAGTAGTTGAAAAATTACCTAGAAGAAACGGCAAAGGAATAAAAGATCTAGCAGATATCCGCCCATTAAAAATTCCTGGCCCATGGCAATACGAAATGTTAAATTTAATTCCGTCAAAATTTAACTTACCTTCTGAAGTATCTGAAGCTCCATCTACTTCTCAAAATAAAAGAGACAACGTTGAGATTATAACTGCAATTAGAGAATTACGACCTTTACACGATTATCAGTTGTTTGCAGGAAAAAAAATTAGAGATTTACTCTCTGAGTCAAAAAATATGCGAAAAAGACTCTTAGTTTCAATTCCTACAGGTGCTGGAAAAACAAGACTTGTAGCTGAATCTTTTATTGATTGGATGAATGATGGGAAGCCTTCTGTAGATTCAAAAACTCATAATTCAAAATATATGATATGGATTGCACAAAGCAGAGAATTATGTGAGCAGGCAATATCTCAGTTCCAAGAAATTTACTCTCAAAAAGGAAAATCGGCATTAACGATATTCAGGTTTTTTGGAAACAGGAATATCACACTTGACACAATTTTGGCACAAAGAGTAGAACACGGATTAATAGTGTGCACTATTGACAAAATTTACAATCACATCAAAGATGTTGAAAATCTTTCTGAATTTAATCAGGGTTTTAACCAAAATGCAATTGATTTAGATGAAAAAGTTCAGAAAAGTAAAATTCCTCAGAAATTCTATAATGATAGAACTTTTGGAAGATTGAGAAAGATGACTTCATGTGTAGTAATCGATGAGGCACATAAAGCAATCATGCCTACCTACACTTGTGTTTTGAGAGGGCTTGGGTTTAATTTTAGCTATAAAGATGAAGAAAAATGTAATGAATCTGGAATTACACTAATTGGACTTACTGCTACGGCATTTAGAGGAACAGGTTTAGAACGTTCAAGGGAGGTTACTGTTGGAAATATAGTGGAAGATAAAGCAAAACTATCTTTTTACGAACATGGGGTTGAAAAGTATGGTGAAATTAATTTCCCATTTAATTGTGTACAATGTAAAAAACCTATTCTTTCAGGAGAAAAAATACTACAGTCTACATCTAATGAAAAACTACTGTGGCATATGGATGAACAAAGGCTTTCTGCAGAAACGACAAGGATCTATACGCGATTCAGTGAACCTTTAATCCCAAAAATTCATGCGTTTCAAGAAAATAAAAAACCAAAAGCGATTATTACTTGTAATGAAAAATCAGTAACACACGATCCTATTAGAATAAGTGGTGAAAAATCATATGATTTACTTGGAAACATTGTAAAATATTATTGGAAAATTGAAAGAAGGACTGGTCTATCTGAAGTTTTTAACCTTGAACAATCTGAAAAAATAGATATTTTTCAACCAAAATCTTTACCAGTGATAGTAGAAGAAATAAAACATCCTGGAAATTATAAAATCTCTCTTACGGTGGAAAATTATGACGGGCTAACAGATACGGCAACAAAAATCATCGAAGTTATCTCCCTCAAAGAAACTGAAACCAGTGATGAGATGAAGGAACTCATAAAAAATTTGATTACTAGAGAAATTTTATGCGAAGTTTTCCATACGTATATCAAGAGTGGGAAAATAGACGTTGAACGGAAAAAAAATAAAGAAATTGATTTTGGTGGTCAAATTAGAAAAAAAGCAGCTGAAAATCATACCCGAAATGAAAAACTAGTTAGAACCGTTCATTATCTTTTGACAGCACCTGAAGAAAAACGAAAAAAAATCCTTGTTTTTGCCTGTGATATTCTACATGCCAGATTTCTTACTTTATGGCTTAGGACTAGATATGATATTTCTGCAGAATATGTTGATTCAAGCCTTCATGAAAGTCGAAATATCTCCAGAATACAAAAATTCCGAGAAAAATCAATGGATCATGGGAAAGTGTTAATCAACACAAATATGCTTACTACAGGATTTGATGTGCCCGATGTTGATTGTGTGATTATGGGTAGACCTGTAATTAGTACAGTTGAGTACACTCAGATGATTGGAAGGGGAATGAGGGGACCGCGTATGGGTGGAACCGAAGAGGTGTGGATTGTTGATTTTGATGATCAAGTACAGCTTAGTGAACATATGAAGAATCAGGCTATTCCTTTAGGTTGGAAAGCCATGGCATATGACGACCAAGATAAACTCACATGGAAGTCTTTGACTGGGAAAAAGGATAATGATGGAAATTTTTTAAAAATTGATGTTGAAATTTCTGATGAACATGATATCTTAAAAACAGTACATACTAATGAAATCTGGAATAACGAGAATATTTTTTCTGTGAACTGTCAATCTTGTGAAAAATTATCTGAAGGTGTTTTAGCAATCTCAGATGATTATGGTCTTTCAGATGATGAAAAAAATGAATTAACAAGATTTCTTGCATCTGGAATTACTCCTAAACTATCTGTTTTAAAAAATTGTTCTTCATGTAAAAAAGTAAATGAAATATTTCCTGATTTCAATGATCCTTGGAGAAATTTAATAGTTAAAGAAAATTCTAATCCTATTCTTTTGGAATTTGTAAAATTCATTGCCGATAATTATTCTAGAACTATTAAAATAGATTTTACAAAGATACTAAATGTTGATGTTTTATGCAGAAAGATCCTTCAACCAAATCCTAATGCTTCTGAATTTGAAAAACTTCGAATAGAAATTGATGCTTTTGATGATAGTGATCTTCTTATCTTAAAAAAGAAAATACAAGATGCAAAGGATGTCATCACTAGATATAAACTTGGTCAATTTTGGTTAAATGATTTAATATTACAAATTAACATAAATTCAAATCAAAAGTTGATTGACTTGTGTAGTTATTATCTGCAGATAAATCCTCTCAAGAATTTAATTGAGAACAAAAAGAATATCGATGAAAAAAATTTATCCTTAGATGAACAATTAAAATACGAAACAAAAAGAATAATTTTTGATGTTTTGGGTTTTATTCCTGAAGAAGACAAATTCCATGAAACCATAGGGGAGTCATTGTATGAATACATGTTAAAAAAATATGCCACATATCACAATTTTCAAAAAAATATTCCTATTGCTTCCTATATTTTGAAACTGAAAAATCGAAGTGATTGTTTAGAAAAAATTATTTTATTTTATAATAAATTTAAAAAAAGGCCAAGTGTTGCAACTTTAGAACGTATAATTTTTGATTTTAAAAATACTCTTAAAGAGAATTTTGAAAATTCTCAAAGTTTTTTTAAAATGATGGAACAAATTGAGGATTCTATTGAGAATATTCAGCCTTTGGGTTATGATGACATAAAAACAGATTATGAATTTGTCAAATCTTTAACTCCATACATGCCAACTACAGAGGAAGTTTTACGTCATAGTGGGATAGGTATTGGACAATACATTCTATATGCCGGGACAATTTCAAATTTCAAAAACATCTACGACTTGGTAGATGATAAAATTCGATTAAAACTAGAAGAATTAAAGTATAATTTCAATGAAATAAAAAATTCACTTGGTCATACGCCTGATGAAGAAATAGTAAAAAAACACACTTGTTATTCTGAAATATTTGAATATCTTTGGTTTGACTCTTATGAACAATTTTTAGAATTTGTAGGCGCTCCACCAAATTTGTCCAAACAATCTACTGTACAAACCAAGCCTATACAAGAATCTAAAAATGAATTAATTTCTAATGCTAAAAGAATACTGAAAAATAGAGGTATGCAGGAACTGTTTGAAAAATTGGCAAAAGAACCTGAATTAAAATACACATTGCATTTCGGAAATGTAGAAAAATTCATTGAAATGATTTTTCCTGATAATAAATCCGTTGCATTAATAAGATGGAGTGACATTAAAAAGAAATTTAAGAATTCACTTTGAAAAGTTAATTTATTTTTTCAAACATTTTTTCCATTTCATTGGCAAGCCACTTTTTGAATCTAAGAGGCTCATCTGAAAATTCCTTGTGCATTTCAAGGAATATCTTTGCATCTTCACCAACTGGTATTCTTAATTCAGATGACTTGTCTTTTACACATTGTAAAATTATTTCTGCCACATCTTTTGGCAAATTTTGTGTTACCTCAAATAGTTTTTTTGCCATACCGTCCCATGCTTTTACAATTTCAGTATATGGGGAGTCTTCCTTAATTATTGTTTTAGTATTGTCTATAAACTTCGTTTTAACAACTCCTGGCTCAATTATGTTGATTTTGATTCCTTTGTCTGCAACTTCATCTGATATAGATTCAGAAAGTCCTTCTAGTGCAAATTTAGATGAAATATATGCTGAACCATATGCAAATGGTATTTTTCCTGCAATCGAACTTACATTGATAATGTTCCCTCTGATCCCATCTTTGTTTGCTTGTTGATTTCTCATTATTGGCAATGCTTTTTTCATCAATAATACAGGTCCCAAAAAATCAGTTTTCCATTGCAAATTAAAATTTTCAATACTTATATCTTCAAATGATCCCAATATCATAAAACCTGCATTGTTTACTAATATGTCCAGTCTATTTTTTTCAGACAGAATTTTTTCAAATACCTTGTCGACAGTTTCAGGATTTGTAACATCTAGTTCTATAATTTCTAAAGGTATATTTTCTTTTTTTGCAATTTCAGCAAGTTCGCTTCCTTTTGAGATGTTTCTCATGGATGCAAACGTGTAGATGCCTTCTCTGGCAAATGTTAAGGCGGTGGATTTACCTATTCCACTGGAACATCCAGTTACTAGAGCTATTTTAGAATCTGATTCACTCATATCTGATACATTGTTTGGTTCATTATGTTGATTGCCCCTAGAATCGTTTTCAATGTTTCATTTACATTATCTATGTGAGGAATTTCATCTGTACCCATGATAACTAATTCTGTTTCACTTATTTAAGATCAGAGTACCAATAATAGAAGATCCTATGATTAAAATTAATAGTGAAAATGATATTATATTAATTTCTGCAGGAGTAACTGATTTTGCAGATTATTTTGGATAACTCGATTAGATTAATTATTTTCTCTAATAATTATATAAAATTAGTTTGGTGGTAATAGGTTTACAATC
>JAULKO010326139.1:0-13000 GCA_032356045.1 Mediaster aequalis | reverse complement strand
TTAAATTTTCCCACAAATTTCCCTCATACACAACTCCCCCTTGGATGGATAATAATGGAATGGTCCAACTATGCTAAGAACTAGCAAGCAGGCAAACACGAAGATGGCGGCCAGTACTGCTTCTACGAAGAAATTGTAGTTTTTGCGTCAAACCCCCCTACCTTTTTGAGACGCTGGTGGCAGCAAACACACCGGTCCTTTTTTACTCGTCATCAGGGTTGTTTGATTTAAATCATTTATATGATTTTGCATTGATGCAGTGTAATTTTGGTTTTTGAATCTGGGAACGCAGTCAACGTTTCGTGGTTACAGTAAAGGACTGCGACGCTGACAATAGTTCATGATAAATGGGGGTTTTAAATATGAAATAAGTATGTGGCATTGAATGGTTCTGCAAGAGATCACAAAGCCAACTTTGGAGTTAATCGTATTTTGGTGGATTAGGGTCATTGAGAGGATTCGAAGAATTGGGCATTGAGAATTTTGCGGCAGGTAAAGAAATCCCTTTAAAGTGCAGGACTGAGATAAATTTGTGGGTCCATGATAATCTTATTTTTTTCCCAAGATATTTTATGGGAGGCATTTCAATTCTGACGAGACGTCTATTGTTATTTGCCCCCGTGTGCAGAACTCAATGAGCCCGCGTGTCGGACTCAATAAATGAATATTTTTCATAACTTTATTATTTGTCTTTGTCTAAATTGAGAGCTGTAAAAGTGATGTATAATTTCAAATCTGTAACGAATGTGCCGGATATGTACCAAGTCTGTACATGGTGAGGACACTTATGTTTGATTGAAAAGAGGATTGATAAATAGTGACATTTAGGCCCATAGGGTAAATGATTTTTTCCGTATGTTGCTGGCGATGTAGTTTGGTTGAAACTAATTTCCGAACAATACACAGGCCTATGCTACTCTCTCCTGGATCTTGTAATCGAAATGACACTAACGTTGATGAACTACATGTACATGTATTCCGGATCTGCTTTGTATATGCGATGAGAATGGGTGGGATTAATAAAGCACGAGGTCACGGCACATCTCATAAGGAATTTCCTAAGTATGTCATTGTAATCCTTTATATTATGTGATTTTTTTTATCAGCCAGCAAAAGCGGTTGTGTGGGGGAGGGGGAGGGGGAATGCTCTTCCCACCCCACTGTCTATACAATGGAAAGGGTGGCATGTTCCCCGTCCAATTCCGATAGCCCACGGTACGGTGCCGAAGTCCTTTTCTTACCTTTTCAGGATCCGTCCCTCCCTCCGTCCGTCCGTCCGTCTTTTGCTACAGTCGGATGTTGTTTCTAGAATGTTTCTAGAAAATAACAGTTTCGTGTTATGGAAATAAAAACAGGCGGAGAAAACACCGGCACTAGGATTGGAAAGCGACGTCCCGGCGTTTGTCTTTTAAGACATTGCGCAACGAATTTACGCCAAACCCGCCGAATTGTTTCACTAGTATAGGTCAAAAGAGAATTTGAGCCAAACGGTCCGTGCGCAGTTGGAGTACCGCCAACGCTTATTGTTCCCCTAATAATTGACATATCGCCGTTTGCCAGTTAACCACGCCCCTTAGACAACCCTATGGGAACTTTGTGCAGTAATTTAGTTTTGTCTCGGATTTTGCGCGTCCCACGTGGAATTACGGGCCTTGTTTCAGTGATCCGACTTTTTTCTTTGTTTTGAACTGCGCTGGATCACATGATCCTGCTGCGGATCTGCGTGAAACAAACATGCCCATGGTCGATGTGATTGGACAATAATTCACAAGCTGCGTTGACGCGATTCTACTGCGATAGGCCAATTGCCTCAGTAGAGCTGGATGTAGTTTCCACTTTCCACGTCAAATTAATTGTATCTCTAACACCTCCGCAAACACTTACGATTTTTTTACATTTGACTTTTTAAAAAGCAGTGCGTTAAAAAATGAAGTGTGTCCCGAATTTCGTCAATTTTGAAAAGTCATTATCATCTATTGAGTTTTTAAAAGTTGTTATTGCATGTACATGTAATTGGTTTTATTTTCAACTTGTTTTGGTTCCAAGGATAAAATGAAAAGCATAGCCGTATTTCCTACGTATGTATGGCCATTGATGAAGTTTCGTAGTTGTTTGCAAACGGCTTTTAAGTTACATAAGCAATTTAAATTGACACGATCACCCTTGTAGGAACATTTTAGGCAAGTTGTGCATTGTGGCCGGCTTTCAGAATTCATGATTGATTTGGTTCTCTTTTCTTAAATTTGACAGAATCTTCAACTAATTCTGCTTCCGACTGTGACGTCTGCAAGCGATATCAACCCCTCTCCAGAGTGGCCCCTCGGCTTTCTGGTTCTGTCGCAACCCCCGTCTTGAAGTAGCGGTCCTCACGGGCGAGGAACAAAAGGGGTTCACCAAGACAACGGGATGAGGCATCGCTGGGCCGCGAGTCGCAAGACCAGCCTTATGCGAACCGTGCTCAGACTTGTAAACGTGACGGTGTTTGCATTGTGAAGTTCGGTTTGCTCTAGAATTGTTTGACTGTTGAATTTCACGCGAGGCTAACTCTTATTCGGTGGACTCTGAGTTTGCAAGAAACACACATCGAATCTGAATTCACTTTCGCAAATCCTATGACGCGAGATACAGACAAGATGGCAAACCTGGTGTTCCTGTACAGCATTTTAATTGGTGTTATGCTGCTCGCCAGTTTTCATCCAGTACAGAGTGATGACTTGACGCTACAGGCCAGCGCGTCACAGAGCCACCCGATGGAGGGCCACTCCACGGAGCTGACGTGCAATGTCCGGAGCATGAACCAATCCCAAGTCATCATTTGGAGCAAAGACCAGAGCTTTATCACGTGGGGCGACACCATGGGTCAGATGATGTCATCCAGGTTCGACCTGGTCATGAGCAGCATGAATGACTCACAGGGGACTCTGGTGAGCTACACGTTGATTATTAACGACATCACGAGGGACGACGACGGGAGATACCAGTGTCAGGTACTCCAGGAGAACGGAAACGGTTATTCGGCCATGGCATCGGAGACAGTCGTGCTGTCGGTGCTGTACTTCCCGGCCAGTGTATTCCCCTTGTGCTCCCTGAATGGGAGTCAGACGTTACTCACGGGGACCGAGCTGACGGTTAGCTGCACCTCGGCCGTTGGCAACCCGCAGATCAGCTCCATGTGGGTGGGGGCAGATGACACCGTTGAACAACCGGTTTACCACACCGTCGAGTCATCCAGCATGATGATTTCCGAACTCGAATTGACAGCAACTCGGGATCTCGAGGGCGCCACGTACATTTGCCGTGTGATTAGCCCGGCGTATCCCGATTTTGACCGAACCTGCTCACTCGGTCCTCTTCGGATAATGGACTGGCCGACCGTCACCGTCACGCGGAGTGTGCCGAGGGTTACCGAGGGAGGCGACGTTCACTTCCTGTGCGACACGGAGCCCAGGATGCCCGTACTGAATTGGGTGACCGTCCCACCTATCGATCCGGACAGACTTGCAGTAACGGACGGTGGTGCGATTCTGACGGTGAGGAATGTTCAAAAGGGGGACAACTTGACGAACGTGGTTTGCCGAGTGCCGTACAGGGACACGCAGTTGGCAGCGCAGAGTGTCATCCTCGTGCACGAGTCGAACGTCACGTTACCCTCTGGTCCACCATTCCATGCCACAACACAACTTTGCATACCGTGGTTTGGGGCCTTCCTCTTCACCGTGGCTGTCAACTTAGTACTGTGCATCATCATCGTTCACCTTCTCATGAAAGTCAAAAAGCTGACACCCCAATCAAAAGCTGTCGAGTCGGACGAGGACTCTCTGAGTGGTGTCGACTCGGCAATAATGGAGCCTAAAAAGAGTGATATTGTCCTGACTTGGCCAGCTACTCGTCAAAGCGTTTCATCCGCAAACTGGTCCATGTGGTCCGAGAAAAGCCTGCGGGATCAGCGGCGAAAATCCTGGCAGCACATCCAACCGGATGATGACGAGATGACGGGTAGAGAAATGTTAACGTACACCGAACTCTCGCCCGACACCATGGAGAGAGGAAAATCTCGCAAGAAACAACTACGTAAGTCTGTATCTCTCTCGGGGATTAATGATCCTCCGGACAGTGACTCTTACATCACACCAAATACCCATCCCAATCCAATGGCCAAGGCAGCGACTTCATCACCTGTGAAGATTTCTAGGAAAAATGGACAATCGTCAGTGCTGCCTCCATCGATAAAGGCACACACATCGAAAACGGCAAGACCCTCAAGGAAAGGAGGCATCAAGTCCATAAGTGAAAGGATCCCCATGGAGCCGTCGAATTCTGCTGCGATGTCTTCATATATGGACCTCGGCGAGAAAACGGAAGACTTTCCCCCTCAAAAACAAACCTACCAAGCCTTGCAGAAGACACCGTACTCCTCGAGGTACGCGTCACAGCCAGTGGCATCTTCCATCAAGAAGAGCCGGAAGAAATCTTCGCAAGACATGGATGACATGACGGGTGCCAGTGGGATATATGGCGACAGTGGCTCCTACATAAAGCACGGAGGTGGAGACATGCCATCGACCGATTCCGACGGCAGCAGACCTGCTCAGCGACGAGATTCTATGATGGGGGAGAGCGCGTCTTACATGCCGGTGGATGCCTTACAACGTGGACGTACGACGACGATCAACCAGCACCGCTCGGGGACGCTAAGCAGCCAGAGCAGCGATGATACCCACGACAATCGATACGAAATCCCCCCTGACGCGGGATCAACAGATGATAGCACGGGGGAAGCGATCTACGCAAAATCCTTGGGCAGCAAGAGTAAAGGAATTCAACCCAGGCGCGGCCAATCACGGGGAACGGTGTCATCAAGAGCACCCTTGCCAGACCCAGCAGCCGTTAAGCAGAAGGACGTACGGGGAGATACGGCGTCGACGGACGGATCGTACAAGGAGCCTTATCGCGATAAGCACGGAGACAACCGGGTGTACTTCGTCCTGGATCCCGACCGGGGCTCGTTCACCAACTACGGTGCCGACATTAGCTCTGAGAGTGATTCCTACCAAGGGGCTGAGACATTCGATACGGATCCCGCCCATAAAGCCGCCAAGTCTGCGCCTCCTGCTCGCAAGTCTTCGTCTTCCTCGGAGAAATCCTACCTGGAGTTGGGTGATGCCGAGGGGGAAATCAAAGGCTACATGGACATGACGAAGGTAAAACCCGAGCAACTTAAGAGGCCGGCAGATGTCACCAAGGCGCCATCGAAGGTCACCAAGGTACCAGCGAAGTCCACCAAGTTACCAGCGAAGTCCACCAAGTTACCAGCGAAGTCTACTAAGGTACCAGCGAAGTTCACCAAGCAGGCCATTCAGTCGGATTCCGAGTGCTCGTCGAACGAGTACTACGAGCAGATGGAGGGATCTCAACAGAGCCAAGAGTACGCAGTCCCGCCCTCTAGCAAGCTCAAACTCGTTGTGGAAGAAATCGACCCGAGGGGGGCTGGCAATTCCGAGTCCAGTTCAGAAAGGGGCCGAACGCCATCTTCCGTCGAGCCCGAACCGAAGAAGAAGGGTGGCTGGGGACCTTTTAGAAAATGATGAGCACCGATCATTGCCTAGATTAGGGATCGACTTATCTGAGTACATGTATCACTATATGAGGTTTTTTTAGTAACACAGAAAAGCAATTGTTTTTTTAGTAACAGCAAGATGCTGTTCAGTGGGCAATTAAGTATTCGACACTTCTTCTCATTTTGTAAGGCACCGGGAAGAAATGATAAAAAGTACAAAATTAAGGCTGGTTCATACTTCACGCGAAAGCGAAGCGAATTTCATGACGTCATCGATTGTTGTTTCACTGTGACGTTCGCCGTTACCCAGACGAATTCGCTTCCCTCTCTAATTCACGTCGAGTATGAACTGGCCTTATCCCAGTTGAAGAGCTAATTTCTCAACAGGAAAAAGTCCCTTTGAGGACTTAACCCTGTTTGGAAATGATTTCTTCGATTGTGTGTGTTTCCGGAATTTTTTTAATTATTAAAAAAACCACGCCTGAAATGAAACATGAGAGGTGTTGAATTCTTTCTTTTCGTATTATTTTGTCTTTTTTCAATACACAGGTATAATTTAGTTTTTATAATAAGACTGAATGCTAATTTATAACAAATTCCAAAATTTAAGAAAATGGTGTTGGATTATTGCTCTTTAATAGTTGTCTAAATTTGTTTTAATCAGAATTCTTCAATTTACAATTTACATATATATACATACACGGGTTTTCCTATGAGGCTGGGTGTGATGCTAACTAATTTTCTCCAATGTGCATTCCATAAATGTAGGAACCAGTGCAACGGAAAAACCCCAGGTTCCGGGGATGGGGAGGGGCAACATCGTAACACTCCATAAAAAGAGGTTTCCTGGTTTCCTTTTTCACCCGGAAAAATATTTTGAAAGAAGAGTAAATTAGTGCCAAAATGATCGTCTTGGAACAAATTTACCCCCCCCCCCCAACGCGGGATATGCCACTATTACGAATGTATACATACATGTATATACATGTTAGTGCGTATTGGCCAAGCTCCATTTTTATCAGACGATATACACGTACTTTTCTTTTAACAAACAATGTATACTCAAGATGAGACGATTTAAAATTTTATAGTTTTAAAGGCAATCTTGCACGCAGCAAATAATTACCAGCGGCAATTCGACCGTGTTCAGTATACCAAAGTCAAAGTTTGTTGTACACTTGTATTATTAAAAAAATTAAGTTAAAACATTAAAACATTTTTTTTTTATTCGAAGTCCATGCTCAAATTACACTTCATACATGTACATGTACATGTAGTCATTTTCCGCGTTAGATTTTATAGATTGAACTAAATTTTGTGATCAACCCAACCGTAATTCCAGTCCAGGCTTTACATGTAATTGCCATACATGATTTGTCTTTGTAAATTACGACAAAAATCATTTTTAAACGGTTCACCGTAACTTTAAGGGCATTTTTGTGTTCTTGTTTTTACATATACATGTAGTTGAATACGTGTGCACGTATAGCACTGTGGGTACATGTACATGGATTTTATTATTTGTTTATATAATTTGCTCAATAGTTGATATTATTGCTCATAGTTTTGCACCAAAGCCTGTCATTATCCTTTGAGGAATCGCGAGAAACGTTTCAACTTGGACTTCAAAACTGGGCTGGTTATAAATGTTTTCATACAGCGTGTTAGTTAAAACCGATATGGTTCAACCGGTCGCCCACCACGGGGGGCCGCTCGTGAAGTTAAAACTCTGAGTGCGTTCAGACAGCGTGTCAGTGTGCAGTTTTCAACTCAAAGCGGTTTATCTCGAGAGGTCACGCAGACTGCCGAACTTCCGCTAATTTACATAAAGCGCGCGCTTCAAGGATGTTTACATTTTGTGATACACGATCTAGTAGTGGTTGCCGGTTACCAGCGTGAATTACGCATTGGACCACACGAGTGAAGAACTATTGCTGTGTTGCTTGTTTATTCTGAGCTTACCGTAAAGCGCGCCAACAAAAAGCATTACGTAATCCAGGTCAACGCTGCTGGCTAAAACCGGATGCGTTTTAGCTAAAACCGTTCAGATACCCTGTTAGCAGATAAACCATATCGGTTTTAGCGCTATATCGCCCTTCCGGTGCGATTTAACTTTCGGTTTTAGCGGCGAGTTGAACTCGATCTGGTGCAGATAAACAATTTAAAGCGTTCATCAGACACTGCAGTTTATCGAGTTCAACCGGTGTTTTAGCGAATTTTAAAACGCTGTCTGAACGTACCCAAGTAAACAAGTGTTGTCCGAAATTATCAACATTTTCACGTTACTACAGAGATATTCACAGCTTTCTCAAATGTGAAGGAAACGATGTTTAATCGTTCTAATTTATACTTTTTGACCATAAACGCATGTATCCGTGGTCTGGTGATAACAAATATTGCTTCTTTTGTTCTTTTATATTGTCCTGTCGCTGTATTTTTTGGGGTTGAGGGGAGAAAACACAGACCTTTAACACAAAGTGAATTACGTGACGGTTTCGTTCACGTTTTGAATCGCCGATAGTAACGATTTCAGGCTGTCCAACTTGCATGAAATATGATCCAGCAATCATAGGCTTTTGTCAGTTAAATAATGAGTTAAACTCGTGTGTGAAATAGATCTTGGTCCCATATTCAATAAATATGTCGGCATCCTCATTGACGAACTACCTGTTCCTGAACAGAGGCGCCATTGGTTTCCATATGATGTTAAATATAGCAAGTCTTGTGCTTGATTCGTAATCTGAAAAGTCCACACGGTTGAGGTTTATCATGCATGGGAATTAACTTTCCATTTACATGTACATGTACATGCACATGTATTCTGTCAATGGTGTATATACGACATCCATATTGCAAAACGATGCGTCACATGCATTATGAATTAAGTAAATAGTAAACGCAAAGGGACATGTAAATACATTGGAAAATTGGCCACATTTAATTATTATAAATTAATCAA
This sequence comes from Mediaster aequalis, assembly GCA_032356045.1. Taxonomy (NCBI): domain Eukaryota; kingdom Metazoa; phylum Echinodermata; class Asteroidea; order Valvatida; family Goniasteridae; genus Mediaster; species Mediaster aequalis. The sequence goes on along the minus strand of JAULKO010326139.1, from coordinate 4,484 downwards.
CTACATGTAGTCTGTTGTGTAACCTAATCTCATACGCAATCTTTCAAGATCGAAAACGCTTCTTTCGATACTAAAAGCAATTTGTTTTAAGTTTGAATCCATTTCGAAATGGATCGAGATCTACATTTTCTGTAAAAGATTCGTCCTCCATGTATTCGTGTAAATGTACGGATACCGACAGCTAGTGTGGAAGGATGGCTACCCTTGTGCATGCATGGCCGTCGCTCGGCTTACGCCCAATTGTTATTTAAATTTAAATGAAGATGTATTAAAGTACACAGTGTCTACTCGTGCCCGCCACAGTCGCTGAATGGCGTGATGACCCTTCTGTGATCGTGATACGTGCAAGGTTGCACCGAACTAAATAAAATACCCAACGTCCCCCAAAATGAGAAACAATACAACTCCGCAAGGGAAGCTTGACCTGTGATCCTTCACTTTCTTTTCAATTTCTTTGCGGTGATACGATAAATTTCGGGTTGTATAATGCATTCCCAGCTAACACTGGTGTTGACTTGAACCCAAGCAGAGAAGCCGCCATTTTCTAAACCACCCCTCAGTACATTCCACAGCTATAAAAGGGTCATGTTTCTCGGTCTGTAATTTCATACAAAGCACATTCACAACTAAGAGCCAACAGTTCATCAATGTCATCAGTCGGTACAGAATTTATTTCTCGGGGTGTAATTCGAAAAGAGCACGGACAGTTCATCTTTAATATTGATACATAGCTTTGGATAAAATGAAAGCAAATCTGAATTAATCATAGTAGCACTGAAGTACTCGCGTTTGATGTGATATACTGTTAAACGTGTGTTTAAATAATACCGCTCATTTTGGTTTTAGGCCAAACCTGGGCCCAGTTATGCGGTACTTAAGTTCAAAAAAATCAAGGGAACTTTTAAAGCAGATTTAAAGTCTCAAAAATAAAGATATTAACACTATAATGTGCTTGGGAACATTTAGTTTTAATTGAGAGAATCAATATACACTGTAGGCCTATACAGAAGAATAAAGAAAGAAATACTTATTCTGAGGGAGGGGATAAGGGTTTCGAGAACGTTTCCTACAAGAAAGCTTCCTTTGTAGTTCAGAACCGATGACTAAAATTCAAACCTGTGAACGACTTTGTGTTATTTACTTGCTGTTGGCAGGCTTTCAAACAGGAATCTTATTCATTACCAAATGATTTTTCTTCGACAAACTTCAGAGACAAATCACCCCTTCATGGTAGAATAGTCCAGCCTACTAAAAGAATATTTAAAAAGTAGGACTGGAACAATGAACTTAACACGACAAAAAAAGAATGTGTTAGGCGTCTCCTGCTGTGGGAAAGTGAGAATCGAAAATGGGTCTCATATAATGCCTGACATTACACGGTTTGTGGAGTTACTGAATGAAAACTTGAAAACGGCATAGGTATGAATACGTCTCCACTAGCTATAGAACTGTTTGATTCCCCCGTCCCCCCCCCCCCCCCCACCCCCGGAAAAAAAATTGGTTCTCATGAAACCGTCCGTGTTATTTGTAAATAGCTTTCGCAATCAATTCCCCAAAACATATCAATACAAATCGAAGTATGACAGCAATCAGATTTTTTTTGCGGGGTCGTAACAAAATGCGAACATTGTGGAAGGCGGCCCACCTGGTTGTATTGTTGATATTTTCATGTAAGAACCAAGTTGGCCTGGGAAAAAACCAGAAGCTGTACCGAGTATTGTGTATAACCATCCGGTGTAACGCAACGAGGCCGGCAATGGCAGACTTTTTGGTGGGAATTCATCCAGACTCGGCCAAGTTTAACGGTGTGTGGACTTGCTGCTTATTTTGCCATACGGCTATTTGGCGATAGTTCTCGGTTTCCCCACTCCTTATTTTTTTTCAGGGGCCGTATCGGATAATAACGGCATACATGTAGGCCTACACGGTTTTCTCCATGTTACTATAAATTTCAATGACCTTTGTAGCAGTTCTAGGGAGTAATTTCAATTGTTTTGAGCCAAAGCATGATGTCATCAGAGTCATCTTCGTAGCATTGTGCACAAACATTTTCTACATTTCCTTTGAGAAGGTTGCATGTTTTAGTTGATTTCCATATTAAATAGCTCGTTTTGAACCCATTTCTAACCAACATTTCGTCAAAACATTATCGATGGGTTATTTTAGAGGAATGACTTTAGTACTGTTATTGTGTTTTCTTCAAGAAGTTCCTTCTGTAATACCCCCAAACAATAATAGCGCCATCTTCATGAGCAAAGTGGAAAGGTTTTAAAAGAATTAAACACCACCACCTTATTTTACTTCAAATGAAAAAACAAACATTTAGATCATGTTTGTATTGTTAGATGACATGGTTATATGTGTGTGAAAACCACTTGAACTCTAGATATTTATTGCATTTGCCTGTTAAGTATGACATAATTGCGACGACATTGAACAGCCGTTGTGTTTTTTTTTCTCTGTGCCCTACAACAAAGCAATGATCGCCTGAGGGGTCATGATTTTTTTTTTTTTGGTCCCACAAAATTTAGTTGGTGAGCTATGTATGCTGCCGTGTACCTTAGAATGACTGAAAAATTCATCTGGAGACAACTTCTCTTCGAAGAACTTGTTTTGACATAATTTGAAGGAGATCTCATTTGTTATTGGCGGATAAACTTGTCAATAATCAAATCAGTTCTACTCCAGACATCACCAGCAAATTGGTATACTGGCTCATGGACTACGTGTACACGGCGGGATGAAAATTCTTCTGGAGAATTCCCCCGGAGCACATTAGTTCCCATTCACCGACAGCGTGCAGTGATAAATTCTTCATTACTGGTTTGGAGGCCGTTGATGTTTTCCTACGTGCACGGTTGCATACGTAACTTAGGTCAATCGTGAAGTTTTTACACCTGGTTGGATCACACAATGAAATTGGTCTTGAAAAGAGGACAAGGCCTTTCAACTTCAACTTCAGCTCACTTTTACTCGGGCAAAAGGGAAAATCTTACACAAACTTTACAGTTTAGGAAAACACTCCAAAACGAATTGAGCATGTTGTGAGCATAAGTTACTACTTGCACGCAACTCCCTGTTTGTGTATATATTCCTTCCTTCCTTCTTCTTTTTCACAGAAAAAATCACACATTTGTGATGTCCACTCACACACAATATCAGCCGAAATCTAGCAAAGAATGAAAACAAAAGTTACTAAAGTAAATACATGTACATTAACAAAGGTGAAGCGTACAGTATTAGCAAGTACTTAATAATCAAAGGTCCGATGGGTCAGAATCCTGATGGGGTTGTCCCCCGCAATCTCGTTGGGGAGACTGTTCCAAACGGGGACAGTGGAGGGCAGGAAGGATCCATCATATTGATGGAGGGACCAGTGGATAGACCCTTTCTAAGCTGTGTCTCGTTGGCAGACATCCAAGCAATGGCGGCATAGTGCTCCTGAGATAAGCCTGTATGAGTTTGATTAACCCACTGCTTTGTAGTGCGTTGTACGTATAGTCCGTTGTACGTATAGTTCCCATACCCATGGAGCTTGTTTCGGGAATGATTATGGGCCTGATGAGCAGGGGTAACAAACAGCATGATTGGCGATTACGGGGGCTTTATATAGGTCTATACATTATAAACCGATGGATCCTGAGGAAGAAATTCACAGCGAAAAAATGTTATCTCCATGTTCTATAAAAGCAGCCGTCAGTCGCGATTTCTCATGAGCAAACTGTAAAGTATTTTGAATAGTAGGAGACGGGCGATTTCCAACAACGATTGGGGTGGGGGGGGGGACGGGACGGGTGGCCCAAAAATCTGAAAGGTTACCCCCAAATTGTTTCGGCCTATTTCCTCTAAAGGATTACCCCGATTTTTTTCCCGCACGCGCGGGAAATGTGTCTAATAGTGTGTACGGGGGAGGGGAAGGGGGACTCATTGAAAGCAGTAAACAACTTGGGTTTGACGTAGCCTGGCCGGTATTCTAACACAAAAATATATAACCAGACCACAAACGAACAAGAAGCTCAGAGCCGTGTTGAAAACCCAAAACGGTGTCGTGTGTGTCGACGAGCAATGAATGAATTAAGATGGTTTTGGCTGAGCCGAACCGGGCCTCCGTTTCATCATCCGTTATTTAAATCATCCCTTTTGCACAAGTTATGGAAAGGTTAACTGTCACAAAACAAAAACTAGTAAATTCAAAACAAGAAACTAAAGTGCTAAATACGAATTTGTTAAAAAGTGAGATAGTTTCCTCAACGCTTTACCAGTCGCATAAAACGCCGATTCATTTGCAGCAGCAGTTTGTTATTAAAGTGCGCCCTCTCGCCATTTATGCACTTTTTCTGAACTTATTTCCAGAAATTTCATACAGGTATATACAGCCATCGAATGTACGAGGTATATACAGCCATTAACGCTGGGGCTGGGGCTGGGGCAGGGACTGGGGCTGGGGCAGGGGCGGGGGGGGGGGGGGGGGGGGGGCGGGGGGG
>JAULKO010326034.1:0-13002 GCA_032356045.1 Mediaster aequalis | reverse complement strand
GTGTTTGTATGTGTTATCAGTAGTGTCAAAGAAAGAACTAATGTAAAAATGATCCATATCATCGCCCTTAAGAGTCAGGACATTAGCAAAATCAACAACATTATCTGCGGTGATCACATCAGGGTCTTCTACAGCAATATCGCCGATAAGATAATATTGTTGTTCAGCAACAGTATTAGAGCCATCGCCAACAGGAACATCAACAGGAACCGTAGAAGCATCTTCTGCTATTCTAAAACTCCCAGTTGCTCCGACTACCACCGTTACCTTATCACCAAGAGGAGCAGTAGTATCAATTTCGACATTAGTCGGCGCCTCGTCGTTCACATCCCTTATTTTCACTGTGATAGTCAAATCGGAAGAAACTCCATCAGCCTCCCTAGCTGTGATGACTATAGTGTATTCTTTAGTATCACTTTCATAATCAGCATCAGCGTTAAACATCAATACACCAGTGCTCCGCTCAAAAGAAAAACCCGAAGCACCATCATCAGTCAAGGGAATAATTACAGCAGTATCATCAGGGTCGGTAGCTACGATAGTTCCCAAAGTAAACGGACCGACGGCATCGGTGCCGGTGGCGGAATAGTTAGCCTCATCGACCGTAAAGCTATGGCTACCAGAAGAGTCAGTGGCAGCATTATCAACTGTGAATGTAGGAGCACGGTCATCAACAACAGCGAATGAAGCAGTAGCAATAGCAGCATTAACGTCAGGTTCATTACTTGCAAGGTCAACAACGCTATATCCTATAACAAGATTAACAACTGCAGTTAAGTCCGCTTCAGCAGTCAGAGTGATAAGCTTTTTATCATTGACTGCATCCGTGCCTGATATGTCAGATAGCAAGACAGTGCTATCAGCAACGATCGTGGTAGTAGTAGTGCCAGTGCCAGTACTATCAACCCTCTCATATGTGAGAGACACTCCAGTTGGCAAAGCAACGAACTTGATTGCTGTTATATCATTATCTCTATCGCTGAAAGCTGCTAGCAAGACATCGACTTCAACATTAGTTGTACTACCTGTCCCAAGCTGACCAATGTCAACATTTTCTTGTATACGCACGGGTGCAAAATCGACATCCGTAACCTCCACTGAGACAGCTTGTATAACCGTATCACTGCCGTTTACCACAACTGTAACGTCATAGATGTTGTTCGTGCCAGCATCCACTGGAGACCCAAAATCCAGCGCAGTCTTCAAATAAAGTTGGTGTTTGTATGTGTTATCAGTAGTGTCAAAGAAAGAACTAATGTAAAAATGATCCATATCATCGCCCTTAAGAGTCAGGACATTAGCAAAAGTAGCAAAATTATCTGCGGTGATCACATCAGGGTCTTCTACAGTAATATCGCCGATAAGATAATATTGTTCAGTAGTAGAGCCAACAGAAACAGCAACCGTAGAAGCATCTTCTGCTATTTCAAATTCACCGCTCACGCTTGTTTCTGTTACCCCAGTACCAAGAGTAGCAGTGTTAATTGCGACATCAATCGGATCCTCGTCGTTCACATCCCTTATTTTCACTGTGATAGTCAAATCGGAAGAAACTCCATCAGCCTCCGTAGCTGTGATGACTATAGTGTATTCTTTAGTATCACCAAGAGTTTCATAATCAGCATCAGCGTTAAACATCAATACACCAGCATCAGTAAGAGAAAAATCCGAGCTAGGATTAGGCAGAGACAAGCCAACATCTGCATTAGCATCATCAGGGTCGGTAGCTGCAATAGTTCCCAAAGTAAACGGACCGACGGCATCGGTGCCGGTGGCGGAATAGTTAGCCTCATCGACCGTAAAGCTATGCCTACCAGAAGAGTCAGTGGCAGCATTATCAACTGTGAATGTAGGAGCAAGGTCACCAACAACAGCGAATGAAGCAGTAGCAGTGCCAGCAGATTCTCTGCCGCCCCTATCAACAACACTATAGGTTAATTCTATATTAGCACCTGCAGCTATGCCAGCTCCAGCAGTCAGAGTAAACACTGCGCTAGGATCAGCAAGCATCGTAACATCCGCAGCAGTTACTGCTACTGCAGTGCTTCCCACTCCATAAGTAAGAGAAACACCCGCCTCTTGCAATGCTGTCAATGTGCTGGCATCAAAACGTATTGTTATTATATCACCATCGCTATCGCTGAAAGCTACTAGCAACTCAGCAAAGGTGAAAGTCAGCGTACTGTTTTCCGCTGCCTCAAGCTGACCGACGTTAACAGTTCCTAGTCCTTCGAGCATGGGTGCGGAAGCGAAACTTATGGTAATAGCAGTTTCGGTGATGAATTCTAAGGCAGGATCACCAGCATTTGCAGTGATGGTGAGTGAATAACTGGTGCTACCTGAAAGGCCATAATTAAAAGGCGATGGTAATGCAAGATAAAGTTTATCACCAGCAATGAAAAAATCATTCGCATTAGTGCCTGTAACACTCAAGACATTAGCAGGAAAACTACTATCTGTATCACGGTCGGTTACGCTAATATCGCCAATCAGATAATAAGTCGTTCCAGCCTCTCCGCCAGTAACAGCAGTATAATCAACAGTAGCGGTGCTTTCTCCTATTGCAAAGGCCCCGCCTGTTTCTGTTATCCCAACACCAAGAGCAGCAGTATCAATTACGATACCCTCTGGTGGATCGTTCACATCAACAACAGTTGCAGAGCCAGAGCTACCTCCACCACCCCCGCCGCAAGCTTCCAGAGCCGCTGCCGATACTATGAGCCAAAAAGGCGAAAAACTTCTGACTGCAAACTTAACGCGCTTCATATTACCTATAACCTTCATAATCATCTCCTGATATAAATGGTGAAAAAATCTGAGTTCTAAGGATCACTCCTATCACATGAAAATGTGATAGTCAACAGCATTTTTGTAAAATTGTATAAAAAAATAAAAAACACAACTTCCTAACCGAGATTTACAAAAAACAGCCGTTAAGCTGGAAACGACCGGCTGGCAAGACTTTTATCGCACTCTTGCCCAGAAGTTGTAACTATGCAAAACCCTCTTGAAGATTTGACAGAGCTTAGTTTTATAGCTCTTTAATTTGATATCAAGAAGAAATATCGTTTGCACTAGGGTTGCAACCAAGAGATTATTTCCAGACCATCTCTCTCTAGCTAGGGCAAAATTGGAGTCCGTTTGATTTCCTCAGGCGTTAGAGCCTCTAGAAATGCGAATGCGGTAGTTGACCCATGTGCTATCAGCAGCGGATGTCAAAATCAGGTCAGCAGGCTTGCGAAGTTTTCATCGAGCCAGACAGTCTCGCCGCCATCTACGATGCCATTGCCATTAGTATCAAAGTGAATCTCATCAACGCCAATTTCAGCGTTGTTTAAGCTATCTTTCAGCGTTACTGAGTCACCCGTATTTGTAAATGTGAGCTTCAAATAACTACCGTCTGCATCAACTCTCCCGAGATTGTCCACACGCTTAAAACTTTGAACATCGTTTGCGGTGGTTGCGGTTGCGGTTGCGCTAAAGTAAGTCAAAATCAAAGTGTCAGAAACACCTCCGTCTAATACCTCTATAACTCCGTCTGGGTGCATTATAGTGAGTAATGCTTTCTCTATAATTTGGTCATTGCCATCGCCTTCAGAGAAGAAAAATTTATCATTGCCAGCACCGCCCTCGAGAATATCTCTGCCAGCACCGCCATAGAGAACATCATGGCCAGCCTGGCCATAAAGAGCATCGTTGCCAGCACCGCCATAGAGAGTATCGTTGTCAGCACCGCCCTCGAGCCTATCGTTGTCAGCACCGCCATTGAGAGTATCGTGGCCAGCACCGCCCTTGATCTCATCGCGGCCAGCACCGCCATTGAGAGTATCGTCACCCGCACCGCTCTCGATATTATCGTTGCCAGCCTGGCCCCAGATCTCATCCACGTCTAAACCGGTACTATCACTACCTTTGATAACATCGTTGCCAGCACCGCCATAGATATGGCCACCGTTACTGCCGCCTTCGATATAATCATCGCCCTCACCGCCCCAGATCGTATCACCGCCCAAAAGACCATCGCTATGATCACCGCCATAGAGCATATCGTTACCATCACCGCCATAGAGAACATTTAAGCCAGTACCACCATAGATTCTGTCACTGCCAGCACCGCCATAGAGCCTATCGTGACCACCCTCACCATAGATAATATCATCGCCAGCTAAGCCATAGACATAGTCACGATCATCACCCGCTCGGATATAATCACGCACATAATAAGTACTGGTAGCATCTTTTTCACCCTCGATATTAAAGCCGATTATCAAATCAGTAGAAACGCTACCGGTTGTTGTAACTGTTGTATCAGCAATAACAGTAGCAGGAGCATTATCACCATCACCAGCAAACTTACGTTTATAAACCAGATTCAACACAAGCTCACCGGTATCGACCATATTATTACCATCGGTGTCAAAATGCACACTCTTAACCCCTTGGTAATATTCATCTGCACCACCGGTAGTTCCATCTCCATTACTATCATATTGCTCGTAAGACAAAACGATGCTAGCGCCTCCGTCGATGGTTATAGTTATATCAGCTGTGGTGAATGGATCGCCACTGACAGGATTACGGGCAAAAGTCACATTTGCTATGTTAACTCCGTTTAATCTGAGTTTATCGGCACCATCGTAAGCTACTTCAGATATAGTAATATTGCCATCGCCACGAGTCCAGACATAATTTTCATCTGGAGGGATATCCGCGACACTTAAGATAATAGCTCTTGAGGCCTCAAGAGCAGTATTACCTTCATTTGCAGTGATGGTGAATTCATAACTGTTGGTGCCTGCAGGGACATAATTAAGAGGCGATGATAATGCAAGATAAAGTTTATCATCAGAAATGAGGAAATTATCTGTATCACTGACAGTTAAGGCATTATTAGCAAAACCACTTCCATCAGCATCAGGGTCGTCTACAGCAATATCGCCAATCAGATAATAACTCATTCCAGCCACTCCACCAATAACAGAATCAGCAGCAGCAGTGCTTTTTACTATTGCAAAGACCCCGCCTGTTCCTGTTACCCTAGGATCACCAGAAGCCGTAAGAGTGACAGTCGGCGCCTCGTCCACATCCGTGACCTCAATCGTGACAGCTTGCGTAGCCGTGCTACCAAGAGTATCGGTCACCGTAACTGTAAATCTATAGACGTTATCTGTACTACTTGCAACACCCCTTGGAGCCTCAAAATTAGGAGCAGACTTAAAGGTAATTACACCCGCTGACGATATATCAAAAAACCCAGCATCAACGCCACTAACAGAGTAGCTCAATGTCTGACTTGCAGCTGTATCTATATCTGCATCGTCTGCAACTACAGTATATGTATCAACGTTATTCTCGCCAATCGTGACATCCACGGACGCCGGGGTAATCTCAGGCGGATTATTGATGGTAAAATCAAGGATAGCATCAACATTAACAGTACCATCAGAAGCAGTGAAAATAATTTCTTTCGAACCGGCTATAGCAGTGCTCGCAACAGAGATTTTTATGTTTGTAACAGTCCCGATAGTAAATTCAGTGCCGCCAATAGGAGTATCAACTCCAGTGCCATCATCATAGGATAAGGTCACACCACGGGGAAGGACACCAAAAGTCAGAGTAGTAACGGGATCACTACCAAAAGCATTTCCGAAAGTACCAGTACCAGTAAGAGCGGAAATTGCGATGTTCTGGGTAACAGCATCATCAGCCGGCATATCCGGAGGATCGATCTGACCGGTCACGCTATATAGTCCACTAATAACTCTAACATCAACGGTGATAGCATCTTCCAGACTTCCATCACTAACGGTAATTTCAACTGTATAAGCGCCATCAGCCAGATTGTTAGCAATCGTAGCGGAAGCGAAGCTCAATGCACCACTACTGGGATCAACTACAAAGTAGTTAGAGCCTATGATATCCATATCGGCAGAGTCAAGAACAGAAGTAATACTATAAATCAAAGTATCACCACGATCCTCATCGCTAGCCGTTGCGGTGTAAAACGCATCTGCTACATTATCAACCACCCTGTTGAATACCGCTTTAGCGCTACTGCCATCGTTAAAGACCGGCGCCTCGTTCACATTCATGACACCGAGGTTAATGGCAACAGATACAGTACCCGTAGTGATGGTGAGCGAATAACTAGTAGTAGTCTCGAAATCCAGCGCAGTCGTCAAATAAAGTTTGTGTTTGTATGTGCCATCAGTGTCAAAGAAAGGTATAGTGGTAAAATCAGTGCCTGTAAGACTCAACATATTAGCAAAATCAGCAACATTAGCTGCGGTGATCGTATCAGGGTCATCTACAGTAATATCGCCGATAAGATAATATTGTTCAGTAGTAGAGCCAACAGAAACAGCAACCGTAGAAGCATCTTCTGCTATTTCAAAGCCCCCAGTTACTTGTGATACCCCGCTAGCAGGCGCGAAAGTGATATCCGTTGGCACCTCGTCCACATCAGTGACAATCAAGGTAATAGGGTCTGTGGTGAATGTTACAGTGCTATCATCTTTTGCGGTTGCAGTGATGGTGAGTGAATAACTAGTAGTAGCCCCAAAATCCAGCGCAGTCTTCAAATAAAGCTTGTTATCAGTGCTAATGAAAAAATGATCTTCATCATCGCCCGTAAGGCTCAGGACATTATTGCGAAAACCATTATCAGGGTCGGTAACTGCATCAGGGTCGTCTACAATAATATCACCGATAAGATAGTATTGCACAGTAGTACCATCGGCAAGAGTAACATCAACCGCAGGAGCATCTTCTGCTATTGCAAATCCCGCGCCACTTACTGTTACCCCAGCATTGGGATCAGCAGCAGCCGTAAGAGTGACAGTTGGCGCCTCGTTCACATCCGTGACCTCAATCGAGACAATTTGCACAACCGAGCCGCCACCATCATCTTCCACCTCAACTATAAAGCTATAGACATTAAACATAGCCCTTGGAACCTCAAAATCAGGTGAAAACGCCCCATCACCAGACCTAAAGGTAACTTCACCATTGTCAGGATTTATGTTAAAAAACCGCGCATCATAGATATCAAAAATAGAGTAGGTTAATGTCTGACCTGGATCTGTATCGGTTGCCTTGGCATCATAAAGCACTGTTGTGCCATCGGTATTCTCGGGAACCATGATATTCCCATCGGGCACCGAGGTGATTCTAGGGTCATAGTTACCAACGATCTCTACCATAACGGTGACAGTACTTCTCAGAGGTGTAGTTGTAGTTTGGGTCTCCGTAGCACTGATGACAACTGTATAAACGTTACCACTAGCCAGACTTACCTGACCATCAATAATCGCAGTGTCTGAGAAGCTCAATGCAACACTACTACCAACACTACTACCATCACTACTGGCAACAACTGCAAAAGAGCTACTGTAAAGCGCACCGGCAGAGTCAGTAGTAGAACCGTCATAGTCAGTAACAGAATCAATATCATAAGTAAAATCATGACCGTCATCATCGCTAGCCCTTGCGGTATAAAGCGCAGCATCAACATCAGATTGAGCGGATGATTTAACGAAAATTTTCCTACTAGCAGTAGCTTCCGTGAATTGCGGCGCATCGTTCACATTAGTGAGCCCTAAGGCAATAATAGGTGAGGTGAATATTAAATCAACATCACTAGCATTTGCAGTGATGGTGAACAAATAACTACTCTTAATCTCGAAATTCGGCGCAGCTGTCAAATAGAGTTTGTTATCAGTGCTAATGTAAAAACTATTCCCATCAGTGCCTGTAACACTCAACAAATTATCACTTCCAGCAGCATCAAGGTCGGTTACGCCAACGGCGCCAATCAGATAGTATTGTTCAATAGTACCATCGCTAAGAGCAACAGGGACAGCATCGGAGTTTTCTACTATTGTAAAAACATTACCAGCTAACGCTGCGCCGCCATCAATAGCCGTAATAGTGATATCAGTCGGCCTCTCATCCACATCCGTGACCTCAATCGAGACATCTTGCGTAGCCGTGCCGCCACTACCATCGCTCACCGTAGCCGTAAAGCTATAGACATTATCCCTATCACCTGCTGTACCATCCATTGGATTCTCAAAATCAGGAGCAGACTTAAAGGTAATTACACCAGTATTTTCATCTATGCTAAAAAACTGCGCATCACCACCAACACTAAGAGAGTATCTCAATGTCTGACCTGTAGCTGTATCTATATCGGTTGCAACTACAGTATATGTATCAACGTTATTCTCGCCAATCGTGACATCCACGGACGCCGGGGTAATCTCAGGCGGATTATTGATATCAAAGCCAAGGATAGCACCAACATTAGTAATCCCATCAGAAGCAATAAACGAAATTTCTCCCAAACCGACTGCAGCAGTGCTAGCAACAGAGATTTTTATTTTTGTAACAGTCCCGATAGTAAATTCAGTGCCAATAGGAGTATCAACTCCAGCGCCATCATCATAGGATAAGGTCACACCAATGGGAGGGGCACTAAAAGTCAGAGTAGTAACAGCAGCACTAAAAGTAGCTCCGAAAATTCCAGTAAGATCGGAAATTAAGATATCCCGGGTAACAGCAGGCTCATTCGACGTATCAGGAGGATCGATCTGACCGGGCACGCTATATAATGGTTCACTAATAACTCTAACATCAACGGTGATAGCACCGGTCAGTCTTCCATCACTAGCAGTGATAACAACTTCATAAGCACCATCAGCCAGACTTACCTGACCGTTAGCAATCGCATCGGGGTCGAAGCTCAATCTACCACTACTATCAACTACAAAAGAGCTTTTGTAATCTGCATTGGCAGCGTCAACAGCAGAAGTAATCTCATAAGTCAAATCATCACCGTCTTCATCGTTAGCCGTTGCGGGGTAAAGCACACCAGGTTGAGAGTATTTATTGAAAGTCACACTAGCAACATCTGGCGTGAATTGTGGCGCATCGTTCGCATCCGTGACCCCTAAGGTAATGGCAACAGATACAGCACCCGTACCCGTACCCGTAGTGATGGTGAGCGGATAACTACTAGGAGTAGGCTCGAAATTCGGCGCAGTCGTCAAATAAAGTTTATCACCAACAATGGAAAAATTAGCTGTATCACTGACAGTTAAGACATTATTGAGAAAACCATTATCAGGGACGATAGCTGCATCAGGGTCGTCTACATTAATATCGCCAATCAGATAATAACTCGTTCCATCCACTCCACCAACAACAGTAACAGGAGCGAGGTCTTCTGCTATTGTATAGACCCCACCTGTTCCCGTTACCCCGCTAGCGCTAGCAGGCGCGAAAGTGATACCAGTCGGCACCTCGTCCACATCTGTGACCTGAATCGTGACATCTTGCATAGCCGTACCACCAAGAGTATCGGTCACCACAACTGCAAAGCTATAGACGTTATTTGTACTATCTGGATCATCCCTTGGAGCCTCAAAATCAGGAGCAGACTTAAAGGTAATTACACCCGCTGGCGATATATCAAAAAACCCAGCATCAACGCCACTAAGAGAGTAGCTCAATGTCTGTGTCTGATCTGGATCTGCATCGGTTGCATCGACATCATAAAGCGTATCATCGGTATTCTCGGCAATCGTGATATCCCCGGGCATCGAGGTAATCTCAGGCAGATTATTGATATTGAAGTTCAGCTTGCCACCAGGAACCACACTGCTATCATCAACCACACTATATGAGAGTGTGACTGTGTCAGGCGTTGCAGCAGCAGTAACAGTAATGGTTATTTGACCGTCCACACCGTTGACAATGTCACTAATTGTTACCATAGAATTGGTAGCATCAATAGCCGTTTCGACAGCAGGGTCAGTAGCCGTGGCTCCCTTTTTCATATAAGACAAGCTAACACCGGTTGGGATGTCGTCAAAATTAAACGTTATCGCACTAATACTAATATCAGGCTGATTAAATGATGGGTTTGAATCTTCGTCTGCAAAGGCCATGAGCAGTTGTTTAACGCTAACATCACCACTACTAGTAGCTCCGGCCGCAGGAGGCATAATCGATAGCTGCGAAACAACAGGATTAGGTAGAGCTACAGCAGGGTCGTTCGCATCGGTGATTATAACGGTATAAGTAACTTCCTCAGAATTCCCTTCGCTATTTTTGGCAACAACAGTAATTGTGTAGGTATTTATAGCTATTTTCTGCGGTGATGTTAAAAGGCTAAATGTTTCACTGTCGAGACCAGCGGGAGCTTCATAATCAAAAGATACGGGCGTACCAACAAACGATATGACACCTGCAGAATCTATTTGGAACAAATTTACGGACGAATCACCACCATCATACCCATGTTCTTGCGAGACAATCTCATACATTACATCGGTATTATCACCATCAGGGTCGTTGGCAACTACCTCGAAGATTACAATTGAACTATCTAAAGTAGCTCTCTCAGCATAACTTGCCGAACGAGACGCCACACCAGCAGTAGTATCAATAACGGGAGCACCCGCAGACGGCACTAAAATTGTACTAGAACTATCTGCACAAGCTTCCAGGGCTGCTGCCGATACTATGAGCCAAAAAGGCGCAAACCCCCTGACTGCAAACCTAACACGCTTTACGCTACTGACGACTTTCATTATTTTCTCCTATATGAATGGTAAAAAAGTATAAACTCCAAGGCTAACTCCTATCACATGAAAATGTGGCAGTCAACGGCATTTTTACAAAATGGTAAAGAACCAAACTCCTAATCGAGGTTTACAAGCAATAGCTAATAAACTAGAAACAACCGGCTGTCAAGACTTTTATCACACTCTTGCCCAGAAGTTGTAACTATGCAGAACACTCTTGTAAGAGTTGACAGAGCTTAGTTTTATAGTTTTTTAATTTGATACCAAGAGGAGATATCGTTTACCACTATGGTTGCAACCAAGAGATTATTTCCAGACCATCGTCTAGATAGAGCAATTTGACCCATGCGCTATCAGCGGTAGATGTCAAAATCAGGCTACCGTAATAGTTTCGAAGGTTTCATCGAGCCAGACAGTCTCGTTGTTATTGACCATACCATCGCCATCAGTATCAAAGTGAATACTATCAACGCCAGTGTCATCTGGTGTAGTAGCAGTGCCGTTAATACTATCTCTCAGCAATATTGAGCCGCCTGAGCCAACTGTAGTATCTGTAAATGTGAGCTTAAAATGATTACCAGTTGCACTCACCGTGCCGGTATCGTCCACACGCTCTACTTTGTCAACATCGGCTATCTCAAAGCTATTCAAAACCAAAGTGTCATCACCTCCGTTTTCGGCCTCCGTGATGATATCATCACCTTCGCCTTTAATGAAGCGAAAACTATCATCGCCAGCACCGCCATAGAGAGTATCGTTGCCATCACCGCCATCAAGAATATCATTGCCAGCACCGCCATAGAGAGTATCATTGCCAGCACCGCCATAGAGAACATCATCGCCAGCACCGCCATAGAGAACATCATCGCCAGCACCGCCATAAATATCATCGTCGCCATTTAAGCCATAGACATAGTCATCACCACCGCGCGCTTCGATAAAATCACGCACATAATTAACACCAACCTGTTCACCCTCGATATTAAAGCCGATTATCAAATCAGCAGATTCGCTAGCGAATGTCGTAGTTGCGGAACTATCAATAACAGCGGCATCACTACCACCAAACTGACGTTGATAAAACAGATTCAACTCAAGCTCGCCATCGTTTACACTACCATCGCCATCGGTGTCAAAATGCACCTTCTCAACGCCTTGGTAATAAGTGCCCGCAGCAGAGGCAATTTCTGCGTAAGACAAAGCAACGCTACCGCCATCGGTGGCATCTTGTGAACTTTTGGCGATGCTTAGAGTCACATCTGCTGTGGTGAATTGATCGTTACCGTCAACAGGATCACTGACAATAGGATTACGGCCAAAAGTCAGATCTGCTATGTTAATCGAAGTTAATCTGAGTTTATCGTTATCACCCTCGCCAGATTTTTCATATATAGTATCACCGCCATCACCACGAGCCCAGACATAAGTGTCATCGCCAATACCGCCATAGAGATCATCATCGCCAGCACCGCCAAAGAGAGTATCATCGTCAGCCTGGCCATAGAGAAGATCGTCGCCAGCTAAGCCATAGACATAGTCATCACCATCACCCGCTTCGATATAATCACGCACATAATAGGCATCGGTAGGATCTTTTATGCCCATGATATCAAAGCCGATTATCAAATCAGCAGAAACGCTACCGGTTGTTGTAACTTTGGCAACATCAGTAACAGCAACATCATCATTAAACTGAAGTTGATAAAACATATTCAACTCAAGCTCACCGGCATCGACCATACCATTGCCATCGGTGTCAAAATGCACCTTCTCAACCCTTTGGTAATAACTAGTAGGGCTACTACCGGTAATCTCTGCGTAAGACAAAATAACGCTACCGCCATCGGTGTCATCTTGTGGACTTGCGGCAATGGTCAGAGTCACATCTGCTGTGGTGAATTGATCGTTACCGTCAACAGGATCACTGACAATAGGATTACGGCCAAAAGTCAGATCTGCTATGTTAATCGAATCTAGTCTGAGTTTGTCATCGGCACCCCCGCTAGATTTTTCATATATAGTATCATCACCGCCGCCACGAGCCCAGACATAAGTATCATTGTCCGCACCGCCATAGAGAGTATCATCGCCAGCACCGCCAGAGAGCTCATCATCGCCAGCACCGCCATAGAGAGTATCATCGCCAGCACCGCCATTGAGAACATCGTCGCCAGCTAAACCATAGACATAGTCATCACCAGCACCCGCTTCGATACGATCACGCACAATATTACTACTAATATCCAGTTCGCCTGCAATATCAAAGCCGATTATCAAATCGTCAGAAACGCTACCGGTTGTTGTAACTTCGTTATAATCAGCAAGAGGAGCACCATCATCATTAAACTGGCGTTGATAAATCAGATTCAACTCAAGCTCGCCGGCATCGACAATACCATTGTCATCGGTGTCA
>JAULKO010325931.1:0-13003 GCA_032356045.1 Mediaster aequalis | reverse complement strand
GGTCAAAAACAGTTTCCGCCCCCCCCCCCCCTCCCCCGCCCGCGCTTTTCAAATTATTTTACTTTTTTGGCCGAGAAAAAGGTCCACTTTTCCCCGAAACGACCGCCCCCCCCCCCGTTCAAAGTCTGACTACGGGCCTGATATATGTTCATGAAATTCATAATACAAATGTACGGTCTATATAGCTAAATTTAACTTGTTAACCACAACCGTTCGTCGAGCTTCCTATAATCTAAACCATTAGCACACGTAAAGGCTAGGCATGCACTACTACATTGTAGGGCCTATATCTTGATAATATTTTGTACTTCGTGTATGTGTGCTGAGCTTTAACCGTCACAATTGCTAGGCAACGTGATGCTGGAATGTCGAGCGTGACATACACTGGTTCCCGGTCAACATTATCGTTCTGATTTCGAATGTGGATCTGATGGCGAGAACCAATCTATTTGTGGCATGAGCGTGATATGCCGCATGAGGTCGCTGTTATAGGTCTATCGGGGAAAAAACCGGCTAGCGCCTCTTTGTAATTAGTACCGTCCTGGATAGCAATAAGCGAAAGATTTGGATAAACAAACTTTCACCATGTACAACGTGATAGTAGAGTACCAATCAAAAAAACTTTTGTCTTAAACTCAGGTGAAAAACAACCATCTCTTTAACAGGTTACAGTACTGGTTCTACGTTTACTGATCTGTTAAGTTTTTTTTTTTTACTTTTGAGCAAATTACGTGAAAATCTGGAAATTCCAAAATTGGTTACCAGTTTTCCCATTGACTTGTGCACAACATCGAGCCGTGTTTATTCAAAAGTGGCCCGTTTTCAGCCTACTGCGCATGTGCAGTACAGTCGCGTTTGTTATTCCGATTTGGCTTATAGTACGCCCCCCTTGGACATTTGTTTAATACATGTCACCAAGGAAAAAGCCTCTCAAAACATTTTGCAAATGGGAAAGTTTACCAGATTTCCTTTACGAGTAAATTTTCAATGAAATTGCGATAGTTCCCCTGCAAAACAACTCAACGAGGACGACAGTTATTTGTTAAGTGCGCCACTGTTCCCGGATGATTGCAACGAGATGCATGCGTGTAATAAACCGACAGCTTTGGTCCAGGGTGACACCGCACGACGTCATCGTCATCGTCCAGAGGGGTCCGACTCCACATACATATTTTCGGCACTTTTTCGGCAAACAAAATATTACCCCCAATTTGTTCTTGCTCTGAAATTATTTGTTTAAAGTTAACCCGATTTTTTTCCACACGGACAATTTTTCAAAAAGGTTACCCCAATTTTTTCCGGCCCATTTCTTCCGAAGGATTACACTGTTTTTTTTCACAGCTTGGGCATTTTTTTCTAATAGTGTGTGTATGGGGCGGGGAGGGGGAATGGGGTTCATTTAAATCATACTCGATTCGAGAAATGTACAGAAAAAAAAATCGAGGTTAAACAAATGACGGACCGTGTACTTAAAAAAACTAATGACAATGACAAATGACAAAATGACAAAAAAAACACCGGGACCAGACGCTTTTAAAATGTTGTAACATTCTAAAAACTTAATTTGGAAAATTAATAGAACGCAGTATTTCTATAGATTGCATAACGAAACATCGAATCCTTTTCAGTGCAATTTTATAGGAGACAAAGCTCTGTTCGTCCCCCCCCCATGTTAGAAATCATTCTCCGTCCCTTCCCACCGCATTGCCTGTATGAAAGCCCCCTTAACGCGTTGATCTGAGGGATACCATCCATTCCACTCCTTAGTTGGATGAACGGCATGCATACAAAAATCGGGATCAGAGTTCAAACTTGTCTGGTGACGTACGTACTTCTTTAGAACAATTTAGAAAATGTTTAATGGTCTGGGTGCATTCTGGTGCATAAGAGCAAATTCCCTTAAAAATTATATGCAGAGCAAAATTACGGGGGGGGGGCATTGCCACAGGGGCCCCTCCGCCAAAAATATCGTGGAGGGAGGGACATGTCCCCCATCCCCCAGGAGTGACGCCCATGGGGAGAAGCTCCAAGGAGTATTACGGGAACCTGTGAGGGCAGAGCTTGTACGTGTAGGGTTGGTTACATCCAAAATCACACCCAGAGTCCAGAATCACTCAATTGAAAGTGTTTTCTTTCTTCTAGATGACAACGAACGAAGTCCAAAAGAAGCCATATACCTGACAAGAAATAAGGCGTACGTGCAGCTTGACCAGACTCATCACATACGGTGCCCCAGCATACGGAAAGAAGAAAGAATAAGTCTCGTGCATTGGTTCAAAGAAACTCCAGAAACTCTAATTTTCAGGTTTGCAGGTCCAGAAGTACGTGGTGGGACCAACTTCAGCTTCAACAATCGATATAAAATGTCAAGCTCATACGGTTTAATCATCCATCACATTGCTGTGAACGACAGTGGAGGTTATGAGTGCCGTGCGGTTAATCGTGGTTCCGGAGTCCAACAAGTCAGGACCATCTCCTTAACCGTGTTAAGTGAGTTAACTACGCTTCTAGTCGATCGAGTGGAGGCCTTTTAATACCCAAAACGTCCAACCGAGAAGAATGGAAAGAACATAAATATAAATCATACCAGCTGTAAACACTTTTTTATTCAAATGATGTGTTTCAACCAGGTCCTAAAACCCTGTTTGGGCCCCCTACTTGTTTTTATTTCCCCAAATATTAAAACAAAATAAAGTTCAGGTGCCCAAACTGCTTAACGTGTTTTGTTTTTAAGCACCCTGCGAAAATGTGTGGAAATCTCGTTACCGCCACAAAATCTTGCTAGCCCCGCAAACGTTTTCTGTCTAGAATCATACTTGGTCCAAATTTTCAAAATCAGCTTTTCCTTGGAATTCGACAAATGTACACAAAGTGAGTCATTGTTGGCAAAATTAGGTTCTCATCAAGTAAAAACAATTCCAGTTAAGTTTCGTTGACTCTGTTTTCAGTCTGTCACGGTGTCCCAATTAAATGACTCCCAATTACTTTTCTTCTTTAGATTCGACGTTTCCCAGGTTTGAAGAATATTCAATCCAACACGGAGGAAGTCTGGTTCTCGAGCGAGGACTAAATTACACAGTCCACTGTAATACACCGCCACTCACTCAGACTACCACCGACAAATCAACCATCTACTGGTCTTTGGATGTTGGAAAGACCAACCACACAAGTATCATCGGTGCTCAGTTCTCTGATGGGGAAACCATGGTAACGGCTGATTACTATGGCGATTTCGAAATACTCCATGACAGACGTTTAGGAATCAATTCCCTGGCAGCTGCTAATACTCGATTTTGGTGTCACGTTTTCACGAATGAGATTGGACTATCGTCTGGATACATTGATGTAATCGGAAAAGGTATTTTTTTAGAACAATTTTGTATTTGTCATGCCTCTCCGTTTGTCTGTATGTCTTGCAAGTGCAGTTCCCTGCCTCAACTGTCCATATCTCCGAGCTGTATAATACTGTTAGATTTTTATACACTTCGGTTACTTAAAATTCTTCCTTTCTTTTTTTATGGTGGTGGAAGGAAGAAATGGCTTTCTTCATATCCCATGCCTCGATCGACCGAACGACAGACCATATAGGACTGAGAGTAAAATACTGCTTTACATAGCAACATCAGCAGCTGTAATATTATACCACCTTTCTTCCCCTTAGTTACCGCCAAGAAAGAGTTTCGAATCATTTCCATCTGTCAGCTGCATGAAGAATGCTTCATCTCAGCAGACGGAACGGATGATGAATTCATACTCGTGAACGCCTCAGTTACTGGCATCTATCCTGAAATAGACTTGGTGTGATCACTGTCCGAAGATGGAACCGCAACTGCAACATCCCGTAGTTTCTCAACGAAACCGTTTTTAGTCCCTAATCCAGACACCGAAACTTTTGATCAACACGAAGAGTTGCAGTTTCAAGCAAATGCGTTCATCAACAAAACGTTCCAATGTAGGGCGTCTGGATTGGCCATTGGTTCTTCTCCAGTCTTCGAGACAATATTCGTCAAAGGTAAACAAAAATCGTTTTTTTTTGACGTAAACATCGATCACTCGTTAAGGCATAGGCTATTGCTCAACGTATCGTTTTGTTTTGGGACAAAGAATCCAGAACAACCTCCACCAAATACTGCAGCCATTTCTTTTCTGCCAACTTTCAAACGTTCTGTTAAGCATAACCTCCTTCGCCAATATTTAAAGTGATCGTCGTGTATATGTTTCTAACCTGATGTGTATGAATATGACCCAGGTTCAATTTGTCATCCAACTCAAACAAGAGAAAGCTTTTATCTAAATTCTCATCATAGACTAAGAGTGATGTCAGAGTGAAATAAATCGAACTTGAATATGACGAACTCTGTGCATCCTCAAAAACCACCGACTATTGGACATTTTGTTTTTGTTACATTCTGCTGCACTTGCGGTTCTTGTACAGAACATTCTGCTGCACTTGCGGTTCTTGTACAGAACATTCTGCTGCACTTGCGGTCCCTGGCTGACTCCGTGGGTTTCCCCAAAATATTTTTCTGGGGTTTTCCTCCCACCTCTAAAACTGAAAATTTCTTCGTCTTCTCCCCACAGGTTTCTTCAGGCTTGCGAGCTACAGTGAAACATGCGCTTTTGACGAATCCTTGGTTTCAGTACCAGAAATAAATAATAATAATAATAATAATTAAGAATAATAATAATAATAATAACAACAACCGCCCGTGCTTATTGATTGTATCCTACCTTTATGGTATTATTCATTCCCGTTGTCAACAGGGAGCTGCTTTTGGTTTGTCCTCGAACCAAAAAATATTTGTGTTATGTTTGGAAAAATGATATTCTGAGGCGTTTCAAGCGAAAGTATCACGAATAGCCTTCTCTTAATTGAACCTCCTTTGTATTCAATAATTCTGCCATTATCCTCCTAAACGTTTGGACCACAATTAGACCTCCCATAAGAATAATTTGAACGTGGGAGTGTTGATGTGAGGTGCTGCATTAGATGAGGCCCCAGGGAACGAAATCGAACAGTTACGAAAGTGTCTTTTACGTGGTTGCAGAGAGTGGTTTGTTTGGCCATTTACTGACCGAAATTGTAGGTTTATCTCTGGTTCTTCTAAGAAGCATCCTACACTCTCGATATGTCATACGTGATAATTGGGTGAATGTTATTAAAACTGCCAAGATATTTCAGAAGCCTTTAATCCTAACGTTCATTTGTTTGTATTGTGCCAGATAAATCAGCTAATGTGTCTTTAGCTCTTTCAGCAGGACCCCCATCAAAGGACAAAAACTGTTCCTACGTGGCGTTCGTGATCCTGTCGGTACTCGGTTTTCTTCTCGTGACCGTGGCTTGCCTCTGCAGGAGGAAGGGGAAATGTAGAAAAGTGCCAAGCCTTGGAGATGCACAACACGGAACGAAAAACCAAGGTAAACAGGTGCAAAATTAATGTGGTTTTGATGGTGATAGGGTGACAGTTGCATTGGCGGCAACGGTGATGATGATGATGTTGGTGAAGATGATGAAGATGATGCAGGTCATGGTGATGATTTGTGTGATTTTGGTGAAGATGGTGGTTATGGTGATGTTAGTGATAGTGGTAGTAATGGTGTTAAAGATGACGGTGATTGTAATGAAGGTGACAGGTTTGAAAGTAAACCGTTTTTCTATTACAAAACAGTGACTTTGATTCTTGAAAACGGTCTAATCGGCTTATCCAATTGGTCATTTAAATTCAGTAAGTGCCGGGAAATGCAAGCTAGCACTTTTCATATATTCATATTTCTACATACCGCTTTGGCTTCATACCATAATAAAGATGACGGCAGTGTCAAAACTAGTTGTGGTGGTGGGGCACATGTATTCCCCATTATTCCCCAGGCCTGGCCAAGGGCTAGTCCCCTCCTCTCCACCCCCTCCCCCTCCCGCATTTGCGATTGTAATTGTGCAGGAAAAAGTTAGGCCAATCGAATAATGTCCTCTCTCCTATGCCCCCTAGACATTGGTGCACCACAGGTGCCCCTGTAAAAATTGGTGCACCCCGTATTCCCCTGCATTAAACCACTCCGTTAGGACACTACTTGACGGGCAATTTCGTCTCCACAGTCTTCCATGTTTCAAACTATATGTTAAGTTGATTCCAATCTAAAGGGCGTTTTTCTGCAAAAGTTCATTTGACAAAATGGCACAATTTCAGTATCCAAAAATATATGGTCAGGCCAGGAACACTTTAGATACAACAGAACGTCCCAAAAAAAACTAAATGGGTATTCCAGTTTTTCTAATGCCACAGTAGGGCCGCTGTGCCGTCAATTTTCTAAAATACCCATTAGATATAGATATGATATAGTCTAAATAATTATATTCTGGGTCTAAAAAGGTATAGTTACTTGTTATCCTCGGAAAATAATAGTCATAGATGTATATATATTTCATTAAACCCTAGCAAAAAAAAGGAAAGAAGTGAGCTTTGACGTTTCCCCCGTAGGTCTGGCAAGGGGTAGCACACAAGTCCTTTCGGATACCGGGAGTAACACTCATTCACTCTGGGCCTCAGTAGACACAACAGAAAGAAACGGCATCATGTGTGTCGATGCTCACCCTCAAGGTAAATTATTGGTGGATTATTGTCGAGCTTGTGAATTAGTATATATTTGGGTACAGTCGCGGGAGGTATAATGTAACATGGAGGGTTAGTGATATTAACGAGCTGATGGATTTGGAGTCTTGGTTCAAATTGGACTCTGCGCATGAAACAAGATGCACGCAAAAGTTGCATCACCAAATACTGGTCAGATAATTTGTTTTTCATAGTTTAAAAAGCATATTGAAAGAAATTAGACAGCAAATGGTGGCTATAGACCGTGATGTATAAGTATTTAACCCTTATTTCAAAATAAGGGATTTAACACTAGCTTGAGAAATGGACAAATCAGTTTTATTCACCAGTATTGAAAAGACCATGAAAATTAAATATTGATTAATTATAATTTAATAACCACGAAGAGCTCTCATTTATTTTAAAGACTAATTTCATTACTGTTATTTGTAATGATTTTATGGATGTTGCAATAGTTTATTTCATGGGATGCATCCGATACTTTTCCGATTGGTTCCTATTGCGCCCTCAATGAATGGCAGGCATATATTTCGTTAGACAGTAAATTACTAGAGGGCGCACTTACTGCACGAAAGGCAGTTTTTTTAATAAGCGAAATCGGCATTACAGAGCGCCTGCGCAGAAATGAAAAAAAAATTGGATAAACAAACATTCACTATATATAAAGTGATAGGAGAGTACCGGTCAAAAACTTCTGTATCAAACTAAGGTGAGAAACAATTATCCATCACAGTACTGGCTCTACGTTTACTGATCTGTAAAGTTTTTGTTTTACTTTTGAGCAAATTACGTGAAAATTTGGAAATTCCAAACTTGGTTACCAGTTTCTCCATTGCCTTGTGCACAAAATCGAGCTGTGTTTGTCCCAAAGTGGCCCGTAATCGGCCTACTGCGCAGGTGCAGTACAGTCGTATTTGTAATTTCGATTTGGCTTATTAAACACGACTTTGTTCCCACGCAGTGTACAAGTGAGACTTGGGTTCTCATGGAAAATAGCATTTTTACATAATTGACTTTGGGAAAACTATACTCTAGGCTAGTCTCTGATGAATCTCCATTGCTACTTGGCAAAGTTCCTCATCAGAATATCAAGCCAAGGCATTAACAAAACATTTCCAAATGCTTTCCTGAGCGTCTACGGTCTCGCGACTGCACGATCGCTATTTAGGTGAAGTCTGGGTAACATGCATTGACTAGTCTGGCTACATACCCATTGATTTGTCTTTTATAACCAGGGGCCAATTTCATGGAGCTGCTTAACCACACAAATCTGCTGAAGCACTCTTTAATTAATCGGGTTATCAGCCATAATTTCATGTGATGTATGTTGCTTGTGACTGGTATTTAGCTGTAGTTTGCTTAGCATGACAATCACATGGAGTTTTGGCTGGTAACCTGATTTTACTAAGCAACGTTTTTTTGTGCTTAAGCAAATTTGTGTGCTTAAGCAGCTCTATGAAATTGGCCCCAACAGCATATGTACATAATCGATTGATCAGACCTTGATGTCAAATTATTTTGGTCAGCAATTTGAAATAATTTCAACATGCTGTAATTTCTGTAAAGCTTATTTTTCTTTCACAAAACCACTTCATTGCACTATGCCAACTCACCCCAATCAAGCACGTTTTAGCTCCTGTACGGCCAGTACGGGTATGCCCAGAAGTTCGGTATTCTCGCAAAATTAACCTGCTCGATTTACACTCTTGTACGCTCTGTTAGTCATGCTTAAGTTCCAGACGCTTAGTCCGGCTTGAGTCATTCTTTAGCAAACTTAGAAGCTCACGAATAAGGGTAGGCTATACGAAAACATCAGAGTCATGTCAAGCTTGTTGGCAGTCTATTTTTCAAGCCTTTCGTCTGATTCTATTCGCAATGACATTTTTCTTTTCTAATCTGCAGTGAGTGGCCACGCCGATAGTGCTTTGTCTATCGCAGCGCCTGATGACTCTCCCGATGCCACACTTCAGGGATCCCAAGCGAACGATACTGTCTCTGATGACGTCGGTTGTCCGAAAATTACCTATCCTCAGGGTACTGAATGCTGATGTACAGTCGCCGGTGTGGAATTGTTCATAGAATTCACAGAACTCAAAAGCGCAGAAAAAATGGCCAATTTAGATTACAAGCGAAAATGCCATTTTGTACAAGCTTGCTAAAAATGTTTATTTTTAACTACACATTTTCATTTTTACTTAGATGTAAGAGCACAATGTGACTACCTTTCTGTGAAAATCGAACATCTTGACTGAAAATCAATTACGTGCAATGTACCCCCAATCTGGCCCCAAATAAGGCATGCCAAACCCTGAGTATCTTTTCAATAGAAAGTAAAAGATGACAATTCTGCCATTTTTCATCACTTTCTATTTGAAAGTCACTCATGGTTTGCCTGCGTGTCTTATTTTTGGGCCAAAGAATTTAAATTTACTTTGTGCCTTTATAACTTTAAAGAGGCAAAATGAAAATTGACAGATAAAAATGATTGCAAAGTAATTTTCAGACTCATTGTAAATACCTTTGTTATAATGATATGTCTTACAATTTCATAATGTAAAAATCTAATTTGTATAAAAAGGTCCTTTTTCATGATGGAGTTTGTGCATGATTTCCCCCAAAAGGTTTGTATATAGATAATTTCCAAATGAAAAAAAAACCTGTTTAAACTTTTCTACATAAGTGAATTTTACATAAGAAAATCTTCAGTATACATAGATGATTTTCCAGAAAACAAACATTAATGATTTTTCAGGACATGTTTGCACTGCTTGTATTTTACCCGCTACACGTTTTAAGACATTTAGAAAGACATTTAGAAACATTTATTTCCTCTTCATGGCATAAACAATAATTTAATGATATTTTCAGTTTAACACGTACAAAAGCAGTATCGTTTTTATTACTGGTTAGTACACTGAGGTTAGATTTTGTATATTTGTGAATACTATTTTTTTTTCAAATAAATGTAAAGCCTTGATCGAGCTGTTGTGACGGCCTTTGTAAAATTCTTATTATGTAAGATAATTTGTTAAGGAGTACATTTTTAATGAGGGGCAGCACTTTTTCTGCAATGGTTTTGACCGTTGATCACAAAACGTTTGATAGAACGAGTCACGCGCAGCAGCTATACATACCTACCGTAATGCTTACCTTGCCCGTAGTGAACGTCTTTGACCTTTTCATGAACCTACTGTTTGTTTTAATCTTCACAGTACCTTATTATGAAACGGAAATGTTTCACAGGATTGGTCTTGCAATGATTTAAGCAATAATTTATTTCGCCAGTGATTTCGAAATTGTATATCATGATGATAGAACAAAATGGGATGCAATATACATGAACAAGACAGTTCGCTTAAATGTTTGCTCAAGGTTGGCAATTAAAGAGGAAGTTGATTGCTGACAGAAATCTGCGTCATTTTGTAGTTTTATGTAGATTAAGGTATTTTACAATAAACAAGTAATTATTTCTGCCATGAAATAAAAACTTACTTTTGAGAGCTGTCTTTATTTTTTATCAAGTCCAGTTCATAACGCTGGTGTCATTTTGTCAAAAGAAATCTGACAAATCTGACGTCATAACATGTCCCCTTTTGTGCCTAGCACTGGTCACAAATGGGGACTCCGTAATATGACGTCATATTACTATTTAACGATTTGTTCTAGACAAATGGCACCAACGGGATAGACGGGATTTTATAAAACCACTTCTCAAAGTAACTTTTTATCATTTCATGGCAGAAATAATTGCCTGTTTTATTGTAAATACCTTAATCTACACAAAATTACACAATGACGCAGATTTCTCTCAGCGATCAACATTCTCTTTAATCAATGTTTCATCATATTATTCCAGGTGCACTATAATGCTGAGTAGGATATGAAAGGGAAATCGCAAGAAATAACTACCTTGGCTCATATTTACTCGTGACCTTTCCTGTAATTATGCTTGATATGCGATTTCCTGGTGCATGCATCCCTGAAATTCATAAGGCAGAATGGCTTCTTCAGCTGTGAGTGTGTTTTTCATTGTCTCCCTCATCGATATTTATTGCATAGGTAAGTAAACATTTGTATATTTTCGGCTCTATTACCAACGAAACGAACCGCGACAAAAAACAAAAACGCCAACACGTAGCACTATTCTGAAATTTATTTAAAACAATTCAATTTTTCAAAAAAAAAATGTTTAAATGATAGCGAAAATGCAAACTAGGCCTATAGCTCAAAATGAGGGAGGTAAAAACGAATTCATGACGTTTCCTCTTTCATGGGATTAAGTTGATTCGTGGTTATTTTACGAATTCAAAACAGTACATGTACAGACAATTCAAACTTTCAGCTAGTGGCATCACCAGCTCGGGCCCAGCAACTCGTGGGACCACCCTCCATTTGAGATTGCAGTTTTGCAGAAGAAAAGTTGTGCTAATTGTATTTTCTGTCTAAAAATCGCCAGAAAATGGGCGCACCGGTGCAACCCTGAAAACTTGACCCTAGTTTAACGCCACTGAAATTATAATGTAAAGTATCGTAGGATCTAGTGTCAAAAGTCTTGCCATCGTAAATTCGGGGTAGGGGTGGGGGAAATGTAACCCCCACAATTTTTGCCCGAGGAGTGGTTCATAAAATCATCCCTCCCCCGAATTTTCAACATCATGATTTTTTAAGCGTATAGACCAAATAAAGCGTATACAAACTTTAATTACATCATTAATTATTACCATTATGAGACAAATCTTCAATGTTCATAACTGCATGTATGTATTATGATGCACCTTTATGAGCACCCATTCTTAAACACACATCCTGTACTTTAACATTCTCCCATAGACTCTGTGCACAAAATTCCTTGTGGAGACATCTTCCTCTTTAGAATTGCCTTGTGGAGACTTTGTCTCGCTTTTGTCCTCTATTGTTTCCATGTCTCCACAGGGCACCGAATATAGGGACAGCGCCCAATCTCCTGTTAATCTTACACCCCCACCCCAACCCATCAAACATATTTTTAAGGCGGGAATAACACGTTCATTGTAAACTACGAATATTCATTTTCCACTTCTATTGAAAAGGTATTCTTGGTTTTGCATTTGGGGCCAAATTGGAGTCTATATTGCAGATAATTGATTTCCAATCAAGTTTTTATTTTGTTTTTTTACTGAAAAGTAGCCACATCCTGCTCTTTTATCTCTAAAAAGTTTAAAATGAACGTCTTAAAATACTTAAGGGGCATGTCGGGGGAGGGATTTCAAGAAACAATTCGTGATTATCTCCCCACTCTTCGACACAGATTTACGCCAACTGAATTCTCTCCATCGAGGAGCGAATCGATTTGCATGATGGGCAGGGCTGGCTACGAAGCGATGAAGTGGTCGTCCATATATGCCTACCAGGAAGTACTGGATATTTTTTGTCCAATAACGATGCACGTACGGCGCTCTTTATAATGGTCACACTAATGGCTATTATTAAGGAACACGTTCATTTTTAACCATGGATTTGTGTGTTTTTAAAAGATGTGAGAGTAGGTGGCTACTTTTCATTAAAACCTAAATAGCTCGGTTGAAAATCAGTCACGTGCAATATAGCCCGCAATTTGGCCCCGACTGACATTTAGATGCAAAACAACGTGTACTTTTTCAATAGAAAGTTAAAATGAGAATTCGCAGTTAAAAATGAATGTGTCGCTATCACAAGATCTATCCCCAGTTTGTTCTCAGGAGGTTACTCTACAGAGGAAAAACGAGTACGAAATTGCCGGACAAGTTTCATCATTTACATGTAGCTTTCCAAGAAATGAAACCGGGGGCAGAGGAAAGGAAGAGTTTGTGCTTTGGTTTCTTGATGACGAGTCAAGGTGTCACAGTGGTGGAGAGACTTGTAGTCTGACGCTGTACAGAAACATGACGGGCTCTATACTAACGTGTCGCGTGAATCCAATGAATAAAAATGCGACATGGGCTCTTAATGTAAAGAGTAAGTTCTTTCCCTTCGTTTTTCTCTGCGTTGCTTATTATCTGTGATTAATCCATGTTCAAAGTAAACAAGCCCACCTATGCTGACCCCATACCACCCTTCGTAAAACTATTTTAAATGAATTTGTTAAGTGAGGACCGGCCACTGAATACTCAGCTCATCTTAATTTCGTGAACTACAATAGCATATTAAGGGGTCAAATGGGGGGGGGGGGGTCCCATTTTGAACCTTCTTCGTTCCCCACTTCCAAGTCCCAATAGACCGTGTAAGTCTCGTGCATAAAGGTCACGATTGAACTTCCGGGCACCTCCGAGCCGCCCGGGGGGGGGGGAGGCAGGTAGGTACTTCTTTGACGATGAGGGCGCCATTCTATTACTAACGTTATTATGCACGATGCTGATGCACTCGACCTTAAGGGGGCT
>JAULKO010325294.1:0-28473 GCA_032356045.1 Mediaster aequalis | reverse complement strand
ACCGGCAATTATGCCCGTCAGACACTCGCTATGGTCGGTCTTGATGTGCCGATCATACCTGTTGAGCATCAATATATCGTGACTGGCGAGATCGAGGAGCTGCAAAAAAGGCATCAGCAAAAACTGCCCGAGTTTCCCGTTATCAGAGAGCCGGATACTTCATTTTACATGCGAGAGGAGCGTCAAGGCTTTATTCTTGGTATATATGAGAAAAATGCGCCTTGCTGGGCCGTTAAAGGAGTGCCAAAAGGTTTCGGACAGGAATTATTGCCGCCGGATATCGATAGGCTGGAAAGCTATGTCAATGATGCTATCAAAAGAGTGCCGTGCTTTGCAAAAGGCGGCATCAAGGATTGTGTCAATGGTCCGATCAGTTATACTCCTGATGGTAATCCTTTGCTGGGGAATGTTCCGCGGTTGGATAATTTCTATATAGCCGAAGGCTTCAGTTTCGGAATAACCGCCGCCGGCGGAGCCGGTAAGTATCTTGCCGAGATTATCACCGAAGGCGAGGCGAGTATCGATATGCTCGCTACCGATGCCCGCAGATTCGGAAGCTGGGCAACTCGAGAATACGCCCGTCACAAAAATGAAGAAGCCTATAATCATGTCTATCTGATTCACTATCCCGATGAGGAACGCCCCGCTGGCAGGCCTTTGCGCACCAGTCCGTGTTACGATCGCCTAAAATCGCGCGGTGCAGTCTTCGGACAGTCTTACGGCTTTGAAAGACCTAGCTGGTTCGCACCGAAAAATGTGCCACAAAAAGACCATTGGAGCTTTAGAAGGAGCTCTTATTTTGAGCATGTCAATAATGAAGTGAGACGGATGCACGAAAGTGTCGGAATTATCGATATGTCAGGATTTGCTAAAAATATCGTAGCAGGAAAAGATGCAGAAAAATATCTCGAAAAAATCGTGGCTAACAATCTGCCTTACAAAAAAAATAGCATTAAGCTATGCCACGCACTCGATGAAAGAGCCGCAGTGCGTAGCGAGTTTACTATCATGCGGAATCAAGATGATAGCTTCTATCTGGTTAGTGCCGGCGCTCAAGAAGCCTATGACCTCGATTATCTCAATAAAATGCTCCCCAACAATAATAGCGTTAGAATAGATAATGTTACGACAAAATATGGAGTTCTTGTGGTCGCCGGGCCGAACTCGCGCTCCCTTTTGCAAAAACTCACTGATACTGATCTTAGCAATGAGAATTTTCCATGGTTAAGTGGTCGCTCTATCTTGCTTGGAATGGCGCCGGTCAAGGCTCTTAGAGTCAATTTTGTCGGCGAACTAGGTTGGGAGTTACATCATCCGATCGAGATGCAGAACTATATTTTCGACATTCTCGAACAAGCCGGCAAGCAGTTCGAACTCAAGATGGTCGGTATGCGTGCGATGTTCTCGATGGCTTTGGAGAAGTCTTATCGCAATATCGGCAAGGAATTGTCGCTCGAACTGACTGTATTAGAATCTTCTATGCAACGCTTTATCAGTATGCAAAAACCCGATTTTATCGGCCGCCTTGCCCTGGAAAAACAGCTGCAATCAGATAAAAAATGGCACTTGGTTACCTTGGAAATCGAAGCTGATGACGCCGATTCACTCGGAAAAGAGGCTATTTTGGTAGATAACAAGATCGTCGGACGCGCAACCTCAGGAGGCTATGGCGCTCGCTTGGCAAAGAGTATAGCGATGGGATTTGTCCGACAACAGGAATTAGCCGAAATCGGCACCGAGATGCAGATAGAGATTCTCGGAAATCTACGTCAGTGTCGTGTTGTAGCAGAATCTCCTTTTGACCCTCTTAATAAGCGATTGCTAGGGTGATATAAACAGCGGTGATTAAGACAATCAAAAAGCAAAATCAAGAAGAAATCAAGGGGCAATCAAGAAGAAATCAAAAAAAAATCAGGACTGGCCGGTCTGACAAAGCAAGCGAAATAAATAGTCGCTATAAGAGCGCCCGACATACAAGTCGATAAGCTGATCTGCCTTTTTAACCCAAAGCAAATGTAGCAGAACATTGATGCCGGTAAAATTCAGCCGTCTGACAAAACCATCGCCAAACGAACTATGCTCAATATCCAACATCGCACTCTTGCTTATGATGAAAAATAAATCCGAGCCGCTCAAACGGAATACCGAGCGGGCACTCGAAACATCGCAAAAAGACCAAAGACTGCATGTCGATAATATCTTTGATATTTTTGCATCGATATCACTCTTCGCACCGCTGTCGCAAACTAGCAAAAAATGACCGAAGGATAACCATAAAATTTGTAAAATATCGCTTTGTGAACTGGTAAACTGCGTTTTTGGCAAAGGTAAGCCTAAGGAAGTTTCTATCTTTTGATAGGTTTTTTCATCAAAAGGATTCAGACGCAACTCGAACATCGATAAATTATTACGCAATTGCAAGTCGAAACCCGGCTCAAGAGTGGGTTTTGAAACATAAGCGGCTTGTCTGGCAAATGAAATTTTTTGATGCGATGACTCAGACATTCTGTCTTTCTCCTTGCGGGTCATAAAATACAGGTTCGACTATTTTGGCATAGAGATTCTTGTTTTTTAGAGGTATAGCGATTTTCTCGCCGATTCTGTTACGTCCATCGGTGATGAGCGCCAAGGCAATCGAGCGCTTCATAGTCGGACTGTAATAGCTCGAGGTGATATGGCCGATAGTCTGCATCGGCACTGTTGACTTGAATTTTGCAACGGCATAAGACCCATCGGGCAATACTTCCGTAGTATCATCCGTTAGCAAACCGACTAATTGTTTACGTTTTGGTCTGCTGAAGTCGCTGAATAGCTGTAGTGAGTGCTTGCCGATGAAATCGGCTTTTGTGGACGATACCATTTTAGCAAGTCCGACATCATGCGGTATTACTGTGCCATCGGTTTCATCTCCTATGATGATGAAGCCCTTCTCGGCTCGCAGAATATGTGAAGCCTCGGTGCCATACGGCTTAACAGACATTGACGCACCTTTTTGCAGTAATAATTCCCATAAAGACAGGGCGTAATCGGCGGCGATAGCGACTTCATAAGATAACTCGCCAGAAAAACTTATACGATAAACCCGTACCGGCATGTCTTCGATATTCCCCGTTTTCATCGACATAAAAGCAAAGGCTTCTTTGCCAAAGTCGATATCGGAGTTGCAAGATTGCAATAATTGGCGTGATTTTGGTCCCGCTATGGCGATCTGACCATATTGCTCTGTTACATTGGTGATGAATAATCTTAAATGGCGCCATTCGGTCTGCAGCCATTTTTCCATCGAGCTAGCGATGTGATCGGCATTGCCGCTGGTGGTGTGCAAGATATAGTGATTCTCGGCAATTTTTGCAACAACGCCATCATCAGATATATAGCCCTTTTCGTTGAGCATGATCGCATATCGGCATCGCTCGATGCCGAGGGAGGCCAGATTGTTAGCATAGAGTAATTCGATAAATTTGCCCGAATCGGGACCTCTGACTTCGATTTTGCCTAAAGTCGAGGCATCTAGCAAGCCGACGTGATTACGTACATTCAGGATTTCTTGTTCGATAGCATTCTTACGGCTTTCGTGTTCGCTTCGGTAGCAATATGGTCTGTGCCATTTTCCAACGGGCTCGAAATCACTCGTATTACGCCTATGCCAATCATGTATCGGTGTATGACGGACTTCTTGGAACAATTCACCTGCTTTACTGCCGGCAATAGCACCCAAAGTCAAAGGCGTATAAGGCGCTCGGAAACTCGTTGTAAAGGCTTTTTTCATGTCAAGCCCGGTAGTATCGGCTAATATTCCGATAGCGTTAGTGTTGCCGATGCGCCCCTGATCAGTAGCCATTCCCATGGTAGTGTATCGTTTGACGTGTTCGACCGATTCATAACCTTCGCGCACCGCAAGTTCGATATCGGCAACGGTTACATCATTTTGAAAATCGAGAAAATGTTTATTGCCTTTGCTGTATTTACTTACGGTTGGCACGAACCATTTTTCTTCGATATCGAGGCTGGAATCGGTGATGTTTTGCGGTGATTTTGGCAGTATTTTTTTACCTATTTTGAGTTTTTCAAGGCATTTTTTTGCAGACTGATATGCTTGTTCGAGAATTTCGGTCGGCTGAAAACTACCGTTACAGCCTCCGATAAGCTCGACATCATCGATAGTCGATTGCGGTTTGAAGGCAGCTATTTTCGGCTCATATGCCATCTTGCCGCCGATATGGCAATAAAGATGAGCAGTAGGATTAAAGCCGCCAGAAGTCGCAATAAAATCGGCAGTAATATCGGTTACCTTGCCAATACGACCGTTACGCAGTAGCTTTGCAATGCGGACCTTATCGATATCAGCCCCGCTGATTGTAGCGAACATAGAAACGCTGACGTCAACTATAGCATGTTCGCTAAAGACGGTGATGCCGTGGTGATGAGCTTTTCGTAATAGTTCACTGTCTATCTCAGAGCGCAGGTCGATGATGCATTGGACGTTGATGTTGTTTTTAGCCAGTTCGAATGCGGTTTGATAGGCGTCATTGTTATTGGTAAATACTACTCCTCTTTGTCCCGGGATTACGGCATAACGCTGCAGATAGGCGCGAACGGCACCTGACAGCATAATTCCTGGCCTATCGTTATTGGCGAAAGTCAGAGGTCTTTCGATAGCGCCGGTTGCGAGAATAATTTTTTTAGCTCTTATATGCCACAGTCTTTGTTTGGGATTCTTAGGGGCGGGATTACTTATTTTTTCATCCAGTAAAACATAGAGATGATCGTAGAGTCCCATGGCAGTCGTGTTGGTTAGGATTTGGCAGTTATCGGTGTTATGCAATTTTTTGACAATATCTTGGAGCCAGTATTTTTGATGGCGCCCCTCGATTTGCCCATCGGAGTAATCCGAGCAGCCTCCGAGTTCTTTTTGCTCATCGATCAGCATGATGTTAGCACCACTCAAACTCGCTGCATAGGCTGCGGTTACGCCGGCGAGACCGCCGCCGATAACGAGGATATCACAATGATGATGCATATGTTCGTAGATAGAGGGGTCTTTTTTTATGGAAGCCCTTCCTAGTCCTGCGGCGCGCCGGATTAAATATTCATATGCTTTCCAGGCTTTTGGCGGCCATTTGAAGGTTTTATAGTAAAATCCTGCAGGAAAAATTGCACTGAGAGCGCTATTCAACTGACCGATATCGGCATTGACGCTAGGCCAGTTATTCTGGCTCTGAGCTCTGAGTCCTTCGGTCAGCTCGATTTGAGTCGCACGCAGATTAGGTATCTGGTCGTTTTTTGCACCGATTTCGAATAAGGCGTTAGGCTCCTCGTTGCCGAGTGATATAATCCCTCGCGGGCGGTGATATTTGAAACTGCGCGCCACGGTTCGCATACCGTTGCCGAGCAGGGCTGCTGCTAGGGTATCACCTTGGTAGCCTTGCATATTTTTACCATCGAAGGTAAAGCTAATCTTTTTCTGATTATCTATATGGGTACCGATTTCCGCATTTTTTTCGATGTTTTGCAGTCTATAGGGTTTAGCGCACATATTTCTATTTTTTTATTTTTATTTTTTTATTATTTATTTGATTTTATCTGATTGCTTTTTACCAATTTTCCTTTGGACTTCTCCTTGGAAGCTTTTTTCGGAGTTTTTTTCTGTGGCAGTCTGTTTTTTGGGGATGGTTTCTTTATCGGAGCTTCGGTAGCCAGCTCACTTGCGAATTTTTTATACTCGGTTATCCGCAAGTCGACCGTATCGCGTACCGCGATAAACCACTTGCCGCAACCGCGCTCACAGTGCCACATCTCTTCGTGCAGCCCTTTGGGATTCTTTTTGACATAAAGATAATCATAATGCTCTTGCAAGGTTACAGCATCAGGGTTTTTGCTTGCAGGTCTTATTATATGAGCCTGACCGCCATAATTGAAATCACTCTCATCACCGGTAGCTTTACATATAGGGCATTTTAATTTCAGCATAATCCTGTTTTCAGTGTGCGACAGCCGCCGCGATGCTTTCATTGACGTGTTTGGCGTGTTTGAAGCGCTCGAGTGCAAAAGGTGCAGCGATATCATGCGGACGCCCATTAGCGATGGTATCTGCAAAAATGAATCCCGAGCCGGGAATCGCCTTAAAGCCGCCGGTCCCCCAACCGCAGTTGAGATATAGTCCTTGGATATCGGTCATCGAGATAATCGGACTCCGATCGTCAGTCATATCGACAATACCGCCCCATTGACGCAGCATTCTAAGGCGGCTGACAAACGGAAAAAGCTCGATTATCGCTGCAACAGTCTGTTTGATATTAGCAAAACTGCCGCGCTGCGAATAGTTATTATAGACATCTGCTCCGCCGCCGATAACCAATTCTCCTTTATCGCTCTGGCTGATATAGCCGTGGACGGTGTTAGCCATCACGACTTTATCGAGGATAGGTTTTATCGGCTCGGAGACAAAAGCCTGTAAAGCGACACTCTCGAGAGGCATATTGAGTCCAACAGTGTCGGTCAGTGTTGTGGTATTGCCGGCAGTGACGATAGCGATTTTCTTGGCTTTAATGATTCCTTTAGCGGTTTCGACAGCGGTAACTTTACCGTTTTTTTGGATAATCTTGCTGACCGTACAGTTTTGAATTATATCAACCCCGAGGTCATCGGCAGCTCTCGCATATCCCCAGGCAACTGCGTCATGGCGTGCGGTTCCGCCGCGAGGCTGATAAAGAGCTCCTAAAATCGGATATCTACTATTTCCACTTGTGTTGATAACAGGCACATGCTTTTTGACCTGTGCTGTTGTAATCATATAGCTGTCAACGCCGGCGAGCCAGTTGGCATAAGAGTGCCTTCTCATAGTGCGTGATTCGTGTTCGGTCTGGCAGAGCATCAACAAGCCGCGGGGGCTAAACATTATATTATAGTTCAGTTTTTGCGAAAGATTCTCATAGAGCTGACGCGATAATTCATAGAGTTTGATACTCTCACTTTGCAGGTAGTTAGAGCGGATGATAGTGGTGTTGCGTCCGGTATTCCCCCCGCCGAGCCAGGATTTTTCGAGGACAGCGATACTGTGATTTTTATGCTCGCTAGCAAGATAATAGGCAGTCGCCAGCCCGTGACCGCCGCCGCCGATAATAATGACATCATAAGCCGGTTTAGGCGTGGGACTGCGCCAAGCACTCTGCCATTTCTCGTGACTATCAACGGCATTGCGCGCAAGAGTATATATAGAATATCGTCTGGTTTTGCCTTTGAGCATGACGGCACCGCAAAATAATAGTTTGAAAAAAACAACATCTTAGCTGATTTATCCAATATAAGCAAGAGGATAAGACAAGAACAGGTAAAGAATGTTAGTCTTGCAGCTTGAGTACCTTGACGAAGACATTCTGCGGAATACTGACTTTACCGAATTGCCGCATACGTTTTTTGCCTAGTTTTTGTTTATCGAGTAGTTTACGTTTTCTGGTAATATCTCCGCCGTAGCATTTTGCGGTAACATCTTTTCTCAGAGCTCCGATAGTCTCACGGGCGATAATCCGACTGCCGATACTCGCCTGAATCGGAATCTTAAACAGATGCTTGGGAATAAGGCTTTTGAGCCTTTCACAGATTTTGCGTCCTAGATTTTGTACTCTACTGCTGTGGACGATCATCGCAAGAGCATCGATACCCTCACCGTTGATGAGTATCGACATCTTGACTAGATCGGCTATGCGGGACTCGATAAAGCGGTAGTCGAAACTGGCATAACCGCGCGTGATAGATTTAAGACGATCGTAAAAATCAAAAACCACCTCATTCAAAGGCAGTCGATAGCTCAGGATGACTCTCGAGGCGCTATATTCGAGATTAACCTGCTCGCCGCGGCGCTCAGAACACAGGGTTATCACATCGCCGAGATATTGCTCGGGAACCAGCATAGTCGCCTCGATCCACGGCTCGCGAGTAGCACTAATCTTATTGCTATCGGGCATGTCAGCGGGGTTTGCCAGAATAATGCTACTACCGTTATGCAGCTCGATTTCGTAAATAACACTCGGTGAGGTGGTGATAAGAGAGATATTGAACTCACGCTCAAGCCTTTCGCAAATAATCTCAAGATGCAGCAAGCCGAGAAAACCACAGCGAAAGCCAAAACCGAGAGCAGAACTCTTATCGACTTCGTAACTAAAACTAGCATCGTTGAGTCTGAGTTTAGCTGTGGCTTCTTTAAGGAGTTCGTATTCACTGCTATCGGTCGGATAGATACCGCAAAAAACTACCGGCTGACTCTGTTTGAAGCCCGGCAGTGGGCTGCTAGCAGGATTCTTTGCGCCGGTGATGGTATCACCGATACGCGTGTCGCTGACATTGCGAATAGCGGCAGTCAAAAAACCGATGTCGCCAGCTTGCAAAGTGTCGACAAAAGTCTGACGCGGCGCAAACATACCGAGCTTCTCAACGCTATAATTGGACGAGGCAGTCATCATGCTGATTCTATCGTTCTTGCGAATACGGCCTTCAAAAACCCTCACTAACACGACTACCCCGAGATAAGAATCATACCACGAATCGATCAGCAGAGCCTTCAAACATCCATCGAGCTGACGAGAGGGCGGAGCAGGCAAAAGAGTGACAATATCCTCTAACAATTCGCTGATGCCAAAGCCAGTCTTAGCAGAAATACTACGGGTGTTTTCAATAGGTAAACCGATAACGGCTTCGATTTGCTCCATAACCTGCTCGGGTTCGGCGGCAGGCAGATCGATTTTATTTAACACCGGTAAAATCTCCAGATTGTTATCGATAGCCAAAAAGGCGTTGACAAGAGTCTGGGCTTCGATACCCTGACTCGCATCGACAATCAGTAGAGCTCCCTCGCATGCCGATAAAGAACGACTTACCTCGTAGCTGAAATCGACGTGTCCAGGAGTGTCAATCAGATTCAAAACATAGGTCTTGCCATCCTTAGCCCGATGATGCAACCGGACCGTCTGCGCCTTGACGGTGATGCCGCGCTCACGTTCGATATCCATGTTGTCGAGTACCTGCTCGTGCATCTCGTGCGAAGAGAGACCGCCACAGATTTCAATCAAGCGATCTGCCAAGGTCGATTTACCGTGATCGATATGGGCGATGATGGCAAAATTGCGAATTAGATGCTGATTGTTCGTATCATTATCCATCTTGACCATAGGATTTCACTTTTCGAAGTTTTATTTTAGCTTGGTTGTAACTGTAAAGCGCAGTTCTTTCAAGCTGATTTTAGTTTCATTGCTTTATTCACTCTCATTTGGCGTTATTTTTGTTGCTATTTACTGATAAAAACCGCAAATTGTGTTAGACTCCAGCGCCTAGCGAAAGAGAATTAAAGTCGCCTAACGAAAGAGAATTACCACTTAAGACCCGTCAAAAAGAGACCCTGCAAAGAAGCCCTGCTATGGATGAAAAATCGCCTATACACCTCCATCTGATTTCCGATTCGACCGGTGATACTCTGTTATCGATTCTGCATGCGGTTATCAGCGATTATGAAGAGGTTTTTGAAGAACATCTTTATCCTGTTGTGTGCGATCAGGAAAAACTCGCCGGAGTTATGGCCTCTATAGAGCAACGTGGCGGTATCGTATTTACTACTCTAGTCGATGAGAAATTGCAAAAAACTCTAGAAGAATTCTGCCGCAAACAAGGGAATCTGCCGGTTATTCCGATCCTTGAGCCGCTGATTAAATTTTTTAACAAATATCTCGGGAGAAAACCAAAAAGAAAAATCGGCGGTAAATACACCCTCGATGACAGCTACTTCCAAAGAATGGAAGCCCTCGCATTCACCATGGCACATGATGATGGCAATAGACTCGAAACAGTGCATCAGGCCGACATCATACTGCTTGGAATAAGTCGAACATCAAAAACTCCAACTAGTATTTATCTCGCTCATCGCGGCTATAAGGTTGCGAATATACCTTTCGTCTACGCCTTGAAGCAAGATTTCAAAGCGATCAATTACGGCAAAGCCTTCCTCACCGGACTCGTAGCAGCTCCGGCGAGAATAATGCAGGTAAGAGAAAACAGATTGTCCCAGCTTAATGCCGGTATCGACTCAGATTATGCCGACTTGAGAAAAATTATCGAAGAGATCAGGCACTCGAAAAATCTGTTCGAAAATATGAAAATGCCTTATGTCGATGTCACGCGCAGATCCGTAGAGGAAACGGCTGCTCATATTATCAGTCTGATGGCAGAAAAACAGGGCTACGGATTGTGAAAAAAATTATTCTAGCTTCGAAAAGTACCGCAAGAAAAAATATGCTCCAAAAAGCAGGAGTAAAATTCAAAGTCAAAAAATCTGATATAAATGAAAGAAAATTGCAGCTAACAGCAAAATGTCAGGGTTGTAAATTGAACGGTATCGCTCTATTTTTGGCAAACCATAAGGCAATCGCAGTTAGCCGACTGAATCCTGAAGATTACGTCATCGGTGTCGATCAAACCCTGATATTCGAAAATCAACTCTATAACAAGGCCGAAAATCCCGAAAAGGCAAAAGAACTATTATGGAAATTACGCGGTAAAACTCATAGCCTGATAGTAGGATGCGCTATCGCAAGGCAAGGAGAAGTTATCTGGCAATGCCAAGATGAAGCCGAGATGCAGATGAGAATGTTTGATGAAAGATTTTTACAAAACTATGTCGAAAAAGCAAAAACACTCTTGTGTCAGAGTGTCGGCGGATACGCCATCGAGAGCATAGGAATCCAATTATTCGACAATATCAAAGGAGATTACTTCAGTATTTTGGGATTGCCACTATTGCCTGTATTGCAGTTTTTGCGGCAAAAAGAAATGCTTTTTTGCAAAGATAATACGGTTTTTGAAAATGATGAACATCACTAAACATGCCCTCGTTATCGGAGATCCGATAAATCATTCGCGCTCGCCGGCTATACATAATTTCTGGTTGAAAAATCTCGCTATCGAGGCTCATTATAAAACTTGCGCTGTGAAAAAAAATCGACTAAAAAAATTTATCTGTGATAAAAAAATTGACCCGAATTTTATCGGATGTAATGTCACCCTGCCGCATAAGGTGGCAATTTTTGAATTACTCGATTCGGTCGATGAAATCGCCTGTCAGCTCGGAGCGGTGAATACAGTCTATCGCTGTGCTCAGGGTCTGTTGTGTGGCACTAATACCGATGCTGATGGACTGCTCGAATATCTGCGATATCGGCAACCTGAGGCGCTAGATGGAGCAGAAAAAAAAAACGCACTCATTATCGGAGCAGGAGGAGCAGCAAGAGCAGCTATCTATGCCTTGCGAATGGCGGGTATGCAAAAAATAAAAATTCTCGCACGCAACACGGTAAAGGCAAAAAATAACTTAAAGCAATTCTGCCAAAGACAGAGTATAACCATAACAAGCCAACAGGAAAATGAAAAAATAAAATCCATCGAAATAATCGATTTTAGTGAATATAAAAAACATCTGAATAACTGCGACTTTTTGATAAACTGTAGCCCGGCAGGTATGCAGAATCAATCGCCACTAACAATCGATATTACCGCATTGAAACCTGAGGCGATAGTCTACGATATAGTCTATAATCCGCTTCGCACCAAACTACTCCAACAAGCCGACCAGCTCGATATAAAAAATGTCGATGGCCTCGGTATGTTACTGTATCAGGCGGCAGCAGCGTTTGAAAAATTCTTCAACATAAAGCCCAAAGTCGATGATGAACTCTATCAAAAAATTGCCGCCACAATCGTCTGATTGGCTACAACTACCATGCTGAAATTGGCACTTACAGGCTCGATTGCTACCGGCAAATCCTTCGTCCTTGAGCTCATGCACGAGTATGGATTGCCGGTTTATAATGCCGATCATGAGGTCGATCGTCTTTATAAGACCGATGCCGAGGTGATTGCCGCTATGCAGGCTTGCAGCGCCGAGAGCGTTTGTAATGGTATCGTGGTTAAAAAAAAACTCGCAAGAGCCATTGCTTGCGATCCACAATTATTGCGAAAGGTAGAAAAAATTATTCATCCGATTATACGGCAACGTAAAAACGAGTTCTGCCAGACTCACCAAAATAAACCCTGTGCCGTTTTCGAAATACCTCTATTATTCGAAACCGACCAGCAAAACGATTTTGACCTGATTATTGTTACTACTGCGACTCCTGCTCTGCAGCTCGAAAGGGCGCTTAAAAGACCGGGTATGAACTTGCAAAAATTTCAAATCTTGGTAAAACGCCAATGGTGCCAGTCAAAAAAACTGAGCCGCGCCCATTACATCATCGATAGCTCGAATGGTAAAAATATTACCTGCTTGCAAGTCAGACACTTAATTGATAATATACACATGAAGATTAGGAGTAGGCGAAGTTAATGCGTGAGATTATACTCGATATAGAAACAACAGGGCTTTCACACAGCAATGGCGATAGAATAATAGAAATCGCCGCGCTCGAGCTGCAAGAACTTAGAACGACTGGCAGAGTTTTTCATGCTTATATCAATCCTAGCAGGCAGGTTGCAGAGGAAGCGGTAGAGATTCATGGCATCACAGATGAATTTTTACGCGATAAACCGCTATTTGGACAAATAGTCGATGATTTTCTGCAATTCATCGCCGGTTCTGATCTGGTAATCCATAATGCGGACTTCGATATCGGTTTTTTGAATATGGAACTGCAAAAATTAGGCATAAAAACTCTGTCGATGCAAAGAGTCGTCGATACCTTGTTGTTGGCGAGAAAGAAATTCCCTAATCAGTCTAACAGCCTTGATGCGCTTTGTACGAGGTTTAATGTCGAAAAAAGAGTAAAAAGAAAAAAACACGGAGCCCTTATCGATTGTGAACTGCTGCTCGAGGTCTATATCGAGCTGAGAATAGAAGGTGGCAGACAGGCAGGGCTGCAGCTCGCTAAGAGCAGTAATGAAAAAAATAACGATTTATTATTAGGTAGGTCGGGACTATCGGATGAAAATATCGAATATCAAAAAACGTCAAACTTTCAAAGTAAAATCATCAGGGCAACACAAGAAGAACTGCGAAAACATAAAGAACTTATCGATAAGCTCGATGATAAGGTAAAGCCACTATGGCATCAGTATCAATAACACCGATAACATAAGTCTAACAATTATTTTTAATCTCAACCTGTTACTAAGCCGATGAATGACAATTTACAGATACCTTATGGAGTTTTTCCTGCGATAGCGACTCCTTTTGATGAAAACTACCACGTTGATTTTACCGCCTTGCGCCAGCATATCGATGAGGTTTTATCAGCCGGCGCCAATGGGGCTTTTCTGCTAGGCACCACCGGTGAGGCGAATTCAATCGCCCTGTCGGAGCGCATCGGCGTCATCTCACACTTCGAGGGTTGCTATGAGCCGAACCAGCTGATGTTCGGTATCGGTACGCCTTCTTTGTCCGATACTCTGTTGCTCGCTAAAACCTGCTTGAA
This sequence comes from Mediaster aequalis, assembly GCA_032356045.1. Taxonomy (NCBI): domain Eukaryota; kingdom Metazoa; phylum Echinodermata; class Asteroidea; order Valvatida; family Goniasteridae; genus Mediaster; species Mediaster aequalis. The sequence continues at coordinate 15,025 of JAULKO010325294.1, read as the reverse complement.
AGCCGGTTATAACCATATGGTATGCCTGCCACCCTTTTATTATAAATCGGTGGATATCGCCGGGCTCTACAGATATTATGCCGAGCTCATTGAGAGGGTTGCGGATAATTCCTTACGTCTTTATCTGTATCATATCCCTCAGGTAAGCAATGTTGCTATCACTCACGAATTGCTGCAAAGGCTGCAAACGGATTTTAAGGGTATAGTAGTTGGTATCAAAGATAGCTCGCCCGATTTTGCTAGCTATGCTAAGCCTTTGTTGCGTAGTGCCAGTTTGCGGTTTTTCACCGGTCGTGATAATTTGTTGCTAGATAGTATGCAAGCAGGTGGTGCCGGTTGTATAACGGCTTTAGCGAATATTGTACCGGCGTTATCCTCTTCATTGATAACGGCTTATCGGCAGCCAGCGGGTTTGCATCAGGCGCAGATTATTCAGCAGACTTTGACGCAGCATCGCGATTTTTTTGAGCAATATCCGATGATTGCCGCTATTAAACACGTGTTGAAAAGAAGAACTGCAAACCCTGCGTGGGGACGTTTGCTACCTCCATTGACAGAGCTTTCGGCGGTGCACGAACAGCAAATAGATGCCTTTATGAGACAGCAGTAAAGCCTTTAACTTGTCAGGTTTTTTGGCAATCTTGCACTAAATCGGCTAGACCAGTCGGCGAGCGGGTGCCGCGATAACCTATAATATGACTGGCACAATAACTGCCTAGACGAGCCGCCTGCTGGGGAGCCATCTTGTGGATTAAACCGAACAACAGACCGCCGGCAAAATAATCACCTGCTCCGGTCGTATCGATCGGAGTAACAACCTTCGGAGCCGCAATGTCGTAGGAGGAATCTGGCGTAATCACCAGGCTACCGCTTGCGCCGAGAGTCAAAACCGTCAGTTCTGTCGAATAAGACAGCGAGCGCCAGCCAGATAGCATCGCAGTGCAATCGGTTGAGGTCGCATAATTATAATTTATCTTATGCTTGTGATAATCGAGCAAGGCGGCGAACTCAGCGCTGTTGGCGAGCAGGATATCGCACAGACCCTCTTGCAAATAACGGCATATCGTAGCACCATGATGAGCAACGAGATTAGCATCACTCAAGGAAAACGCTACCTTGGTACCGCTTTTGACCATGGAATGCGATGAATCGAATAAAATATCGGCGCCATCAACACCATCGAGAATATAACCCTCGATTAGCACAATGTCGCTATTGCCGATTACATGGGAATCAATCTGACTGCTCTTAAGATGTCTACTAGCGCCGAGATAAGTCAAAAGACTGCGCTCGCCATCAGGCGTAACCAGAACGAGACACTGGGAACTCATGCTATCAGAAGCCGATAGCGTATCGCTATAGCCGATACGATTTTCACTCAAATCACGCCGAAATGCCAAACCGCTTTCATCTTTACCGCCCAAGCCGATGAAAAAACATGAACCATCAGCACCGCTAGCGCCTTTGCCGAGACTCGAAAACGCTACCGCACTATTGGCAGCCGAGCCGCCCGCATTCACCCTTATATCGGATAACTCGCCTAGTAATCGCTCTATCACCGCGCTGTCGACTAATGTCATCGAACCTTTGGTGATACCATGGTAAGATAAAAAATCATCCGTGACCATGGCACTATAATCGGTGATAGCATTACCGATGACACATAAATTGTAGGTTTTTTGCATTTATCTCCATCTTTTCGGGTCGGATATTGTAAAACCAAAAGAATCAAACTAGCAAGACGATAACAAACAAGACAATAACTCAATGCGAACGAGATTACCGAAATTATTATGTCTAAAACTCGGTTAAGTCAAACAATTTATGCTCTAGCTAGCGGCTCCTTGCCGTGCGCTATCGCGGTGGTCAGAGTCTCAGGAGAGCAGACGAGAACTATTATCAAAAAAATTTGCAAAAAACTTCCTGCCCCCCGCAAGGTGTCCTACTGTAATTTTTGCAACCACAAAGGCGAAATCATCGATGATGGTATTCTGTTATGGTCGCCGGCGCCCAATAGCATCACCGCAGAGGATTATGCCGAGTTCCAACTACATGGCAGTAAAGCGGTGCTCGCCGCCTTGTTCGAGTGCTTTGAGCGAATCCCCGATGTCCGCCAGGCGCAACAAGGTGAGTTTACCAAAAAATCATTCGAAGCAGGTAAAATGAATCTGCCGCAAATTGAGGCACTCCAGGATCTTATCGAGGCTCAGACCGAAGTCCAAAGAAAACAGGCGCGCTATCTCATGACGGGAGTAATGGCAGAAAAAATTAAAAAATGGCGGCAAAAACTGCTCGCTATCAGAGCACTGGCCGAGGCCGATATAGACTTTGGTGATGAAGATGATATCGGTGAAGTAAATCACGATATCGTGACAATCGCCGACCAGCTCATGCAGGAACTGCAAGACGAATTGCAAAAATATCGCTTTGGTAAAAACATCCGTGATGGAGTCGCTATCGTGCTCGCCGGCGAGCCTAATAGCGGTAAATCCAGTCTTATGAACGCCATCACCGGCGAAGATTGCGCCATAGTCGCAGAAAAAGCCGGAACGACAAGGGATGTCATCGAAGCCTATCTCAATGTCGGCGGATACCCCGCTAGGATATACGATACCGCAGGATTGCGAAAAACAAAAAATATCGTTGAAATCGAAGGAGTCAAAAGAGCAAAAAAAACAATCGAAAATGCCGACATCATATTATATCTTATCGATAATCAGCTCTATCAGTCAGACCAGAATAGTGCAATCGTGCAAATCAGTGATTCTATCATAAAATCATCAGTCGATATAATAGTTCTATACACTAAATCAGACCTAGTTGCCGGTCAGAATGACAAAATCCCACCTGCTAAAATTACTGTGCAAAACGCAACCGGCACAAAACGTAGCGAGACTCACTGTTATCAGATGTCGGTTCACCATAAACATTGCCTTAAACAATTCATAAAAATCCTTACCGGTAATGTATCGCAATTATGCAGCACAGAGCAAACTATCGCAGTCAGGCTGAGGCACAAAAAAGCCTTGGAACAATGTGTAAGGCTACTGAATCAGGTGAAAAACCAACAGGAAGATCTGCCAGCCGAAATCGTTGCAGAAAAAATTCGTCAATGCGAATTCGCCCTCGACACCCTCATCGGACGCATCGATGTCGAACAGGTGCTCGAACAGATATTCCTGCGCTTTTGTGTCGGTAAATAACTCTTTACTGCCCGTTTAGCAAAGTCTCATAAGCCTTGGTAAAACCGCTTAACGATAACGGCATCTCCAGCTTTTGATTGTTCAAATCGTGGAAAATCAAACTGCCAGCATTGCCAGACTTAAACTTCTCAACCAAAGTTTGCGGCAGAGCAGATTCCGAAACACAGCCGCCTGAATAACAATACAGATAACCAACCCGACCGATATGTTTGTCATCTATGCTCAGAGTCAGTCCTTTAGGCAAAAAGACTCCGAGCGGTACTGTTATCCTTATCAGGTAATTGCCGGGAGTCGATTGCAAAATCAGGATAATCGAAGTGATCATCGGATTATTGCGATCGGCATTTTCTTGTAGCATGAAGCATTCTTCTAGAACATCATCTTCTTTATAGCTACGCTGACACTTAACCTGCCAGGAGCGATGAGTCGCTTTTACATATTCTTCTGTTTGGAACTGCTCTTGTTGGGCGAGGGTTTCTGCCGTAAGATAAAGGTCAGTTGCTAGTGCTAGCAGTAAGATAGCTATGATTTCAACCAAGTAGCGATATTTTTTGTTATTTTTATATTTTGCTTTATTTGCATCTCGGTTTATTTTCATGTTAGTCTACCGTATCTCGTATTATTTTGCTCTAGCTGATTATTTTTCAAGAATGCTGTTATTTATCGTTAGTGTCAATTGCTTTGGATTTTATTATAATTTTATCGCCTTGCATAATCAATAAGCGTAACAGTGTTTTTGGCGATATTCTTGCAGATTAGCTATATCATGAAAAACTTACAAAAATCTGAAAACAAAACAATAAACACTTTGTATTTGATAGACTTATATTGTATAACTGTGGCAGAAATTAAGACCAGAAGGTAAAAGCCAATATGAATAAAAAAAGCAGTAATCCTCAAAGTAGCAATCCTCAAAAACAAAAAATCGTCAGATTCGTCCTAATCTGCTGCATGGCAGCCTTTTGCCTGCTCGCTAATGCGCCAATGCAAAACGATCAGGCTAACGCACAGCTCGCAGAGCAATCCGAAAAAAGTATCTCACTGCTCCCGCCTGCCTCTCAGCAAGCTGCTAATGTTGTATCGCTATACAATGCAATAAACTTTATCCTCATCGGAGTCGTTGTCTTCGTTATGCTTTTGCTACTCTATTGCGTCGTCAGATTTAACGAGAAAGCTAATCCGATACCATCGAAAGTGACTCATAACAGCCTGTTAGAGGTCGTCTGGACGCTCGTGCCGGTGGTAATCCTTATCATTATAGCCTTTCCCGCTTTCAAACTACTGGTAGATGAATATTCGCCGCCGCCCGCAGATATCACAATCAAAGCTACCGGCAATCAGTGGTATTGGAGCTATGAATATCCGGATGAAAATATCGAATTCGATTCGATCATCCTCGAAAAAGAACAAATCAAAGATGGCCAGCCTTATCTTCTAGCCGTCGATAACGATATAGTCGTGCCGATCGATAAAGTCATAAAAGTGCTCGTAACTGCCAGTGATGTGTTGCATAGCTGGGCGATTCCTGTCTTTACAATCAAAGCAGATGCCGTTCCAGGAAGAATAAATGCTACATGGTTTAAGCCCTTCAAAACAGGGAGATTCTACGGACAATGCTCCGAGTTATGCGGCAAAGGACACGCATATATGCCTATCGCAGTTAGAGTCGTCACCCAGAGCCAATATCAAGAATGGCTCAAAGACACAAAAGAACAAACTGCACAAAATGATAGTCAAACAAATAACAATAAACTAACCGCAGATAGTCAGATAAACAAAAAACAGACCGAAATACAAAAATTTTCACAAATCAAATAATAGCTAATCCAACTCAAGGCTAGGGGAAAATAGCTTATGGCGCAATCAGAAACAGCTCCAAAAACAATCTTGCAAGCAGAACAGCAAGAGCATACGCCAAAAGGCTGGCGCAGATATCTCTATTCGACTAACCATAAAGATATAGGAACAATGTATCTGATATTTGCCATTGTTGCAGGTTTGATCGGTAGTTTTTTGTCTTTTGTGATGCGCCTTGAATTGCAAGAGCCAGGTTTGCAGTATTTTGTCGATGGCTCAGGTTATAATGTCTTCATCACCGCTCATGGTCTTATCATGATATTTTTCATGGTAATGCCTGCGCTAATCGGAGGCTTTGGTAATTGGTTTGTTCCTATTATGATAGGGGCTCCCGATATGGCTTTTCCTCGTATGAACAATATTTCTTTTTGGCTATTACCGGTGTCTTTTTTGCTGTTGTTGATGTCGTTATTTGTCGAAGGTGAGGCCGGCTCAACGGGCTTTGGCGGCGGGTGGACTCTATATCCGCCACTTTCCATTTCGGGGCATCCGGGTGCGGCAGTCGATTATGGTATTTTATCTATGCATATCGCCGGCGTCTCGTCTATTTTAGGCGCTATAAACTTTATAACGACCATCTTCAACATGCGGGCACCGGGAATGACTATGCATAAAATGCCTTTGTTTTGTTGGTCGGTTCTGGTTACGACATTTTTATTATTGCTGGCTATGCCGGTGTTCGCCGGCGCCCTGACTATGTTGCTGACTGATAGGCATTTTTCGACACCTTTTTTCGATGCTGCTGCTGGAGGGGATCCGGTATTATTCCAGCATTTATTCTGGTTTTTCGGTCATCCTGAGGTTTATATCATCATCTTGCCTGCTTTTGGCATCATAAGCCAGATCGTCTCGACATTCTCGCGTAAGCCCGTCTTCGGCTATATGGGAATGGCATACGCAATGGTATCGATAGGATTCGTTGGATTTATCGTCTGGGCACATCACATGTATACTTCGAGTATCGGCTTTAACGCTCAGGCTTATTTTTCGCTCGCAACGATGGTGATTGCGGTGCCAACCGGCATAAAGATATTCTCATGGATTGCGACAATGTGGGGCGGCTCGATCAGCTTTAAGACTCCTATGTTATGGGCGATGGGCTTCATATTCCTGTTTACCGTAGGAGGTGTTACCGGTGTTGTGCTCGCAAATGCAGGGCTCAACCACGTGCTACATGATACATATTATGTGGTTGCCCATTTTCACTATGTGCTGTCTCTCGGGGCAGTCTTTGCCATATTCGCCGGCTGGTATTATTGGTATCCGAAGATCAGCGGCTATGATTACTCTGAAACATTGGGCAAGATTCATTTTTTTCTGACTTTCATTGGCGTTAATCTGATATTTTTTCCGCAGCATTTTCTGGGCAATATGGGAATGCCGAGAAGATATGTCGATTATCCAGAAGTGTTCGCTTTTTGGAATAAGATATCTTCTTATGGAATGTATGTAACGCTTTTAGGATTGGCAGTGTTTTTCATTGGCGTAATACACAGTTTTTTAAGAGCTCGCAGAGCCGGAGATAACCCGTGGGGAGAAGGAGCTAATACCTTGGAATGGACTTTATCTTCACCGCCGCCTTTTCATCAGTTCAACACTTTACCGAAAATAAAATAGCATATTTGTAGCTTTTGAAAATGACTCAGACTAGTGAAAATATAACAAAACAGGTTTTCAACGTCACCTGCATCGGTGATTATATCACTTTGATGAAGCCGCGGGTGATGTCTTTGGCGGTGTTCACCGGTTTAGTCGGAATGTATGCGGGGACATCTTTTTTGTCTTTGCACCCTGTGATGGCTTTTGCGATTATTCTATGCATTGCCCTTGGAGCCGGTGCTGCCGGCGCTCTTAATATGTGGTATGAGTCCGAGCTCGACAGTTTGATGAAGCGTACTCGTCATCGTCCATTGCCTGCGGCTCGCATGCATACTGGCGAGGCACTTGGTTTAGGTCTATTTTTTGCGATTGCCTCTTGTTTGGTTCTGGCTCTGTTTACTAATATTCTCGCTGCTTTACTGCTGTGCTTCACTATTTTTTTCTATACTGTAGTGTATACTATTTGGTTAAAGCGTGCTACTCCACAGAATATTGTCATCGGCGGTGTAGCAGGAGCTCTACCGCCGATAGTCGGTTATGCCGCTGTTCACGGTAATATTGGCGTTGAGTCCTTGTTGATGTTTGCTATTATTTTTTTCTGGACGCCGCCTCATTTTTGGGCGTTGTCATTGTTTTGCGAGGCAGATTACCGTAAAGCAGGTATTCCGATGCTTACGCTTACAGTCGGCAAAAAAGCCACCAAATGGCAAGTCTGTTGCTATTCGGCCTTGTTGGGAGTTTTTAGCGTATTACCATATTCTTTGGGATTCGTAGGGCTGCTTTACTTGGTAACTGCGATTGTTTTATCCTTAGGCTTTATGATAATGAGCGTGATACTCTATGTGAATGATGAGGTTGAGAATGAAAATTCATTGGCTAAAAAGCTGTTTTGGTTTTCTATTGTTCATCTTTTCATTTTGTTTTCGCTGATGCTTATAAATTGATGGTATGTTTTATGGAATCAGAACGTAATAGCGTAAATCCGACAAGACCTGGTTTTGACGAGCATAATATGCAGATAAGGCGCAGGCGCTCGAGGGTAATGGCGACTTGTCTTTTTGGCTTGATTGTGTTATTTTTTTTGGTAACTTTGGTTAAGCTCGGCTTTTGGGATTGATATGCGCCAGCAAATAAAAAAAAATATTAGCGGTAAAAAACCGATAATTGTGGTTGTCTGCCTTGCGATGGTTTTTATGATGTCTGCATTGGTTTACGCTTCGCCGACCTTGTATCAGATTTTTTGTGATGTCACCGGTTTTGGCGGGACTCCTAAAAGAGTCGTTCAGGCTTCTTACGATGAATCATTTTACACCGGTAAAAAAATTTCGATTCGTTTCGATGCTAATAGCGATCCTAATCTGCCGGTTGAATTTTACGCTCTTGAAAATCAGATTCAAATCAATATCGGACAAAAGGTTAAATCTTATTATGTTGCACTCAACAACTCCGATAAAAGGATTGCTACCATGGCAGTTTTCAACGTCGAGCCCGAAGGAGCCGCACAGTATCTCAATAAGATCGAATGTTTCTGCTTTACCGAACAGCAGCTGGAGGCGAAACAAAAAAAAATGATGCCGATTCTATATTTTGTCGATCCGGCGATACTCGATGATCAGGATTTTAGGCATGTAAATGAAATTGTTATGTCATATACTATTTTTGCTGCGAGTTCGTGAAAATCAGCTTCAAATCAATATCGGACGAAAAACTGAATCTATTGTGTTACACTTAATGACTCCGAACCGCATTATCGACATTAAACTTTGCCAACCCTTTGCCAACACTATGATTGAATATGGTAGAACCTATGCATGATAAAAATCATTCCTATCATTTGGTAGACCCTAGTCCTTGGCCTATTGTTGGCTCGATATCGGCTTTTTTGCTGGCTTTAGGCTTTATACAGTATCTCAATGGCGACAGTTTTTGGCTGATGCTTATCGGTGTTGTTGCCGTTACTTATTCGATGATAGCCTGGTGGCGTGATGTCATTGTCGAAGCCGAATATAAGGGGCATCATACCGGTGTAGTGCAATTACATCACCGATACGGTGTTATTTTATTCATTGCTTCTGAGGTAATGTTTTTCGCTGCTTGGTTTTGGGCTTTTTTCAATGTAAGCCTGTTTCCCGATGATATTTTACAATACGCCAGAAGTGAGTTTCTAGGCAAAGATTGGCCGCCTTTGGATATTGAGGTTTTTGATCCTTGGCATCTGCCTTTGTTGAATACGGTGATATTGCTTTTATCGAGTGTAACGGTGACATGGGCGCATCACGCTATTTTGGAGGGCAACCGCAAGGATCTCATCAGAGGTCTTGCCTGCACAGTTGTCCTTGGCATTACTTTCACTGTTTTACAGGCTGTTGAATACAGTCATGCTCCTTTTACTTTTGGCGGTCATATTTACGGTGCGACATTTTTCATGGCAACCGGTTTTCACGGAGTCCACGTTATCATCGGCACGATTTTTCTCACGGTGTGTTTGGTTCGCGCTATTTTGGGTCACTTTAAGCCCGATCATCATTTTGGCCTCGAGGCTGCAGCGTGGTACTGGCACTTTGTTGATGTTGTTTGGTTGTTTTTATTTTGTTCGATATATGTCTGGGGCGGTTTGTGATAGCCAAAAATTTTCTTGCGAGTGATTTTTGTGAGAAGGGTGTGATATAGGCTTTTTGTGATTCGGCGGTTTTTTTTTCATATTTTTTCTTTGACGCTGATTTTGTCTGCTTTGGCATTAGGCTTCTGGCAGCTTGAGCGCCGGCAGTGGAAAGCAGATTTGATTGCTGATATCGATGACAAGATTTCTAACGCACCTTTGATGCTTTCGAAAGGTTCGGAGTTTAGCTCATATCAGAGTTATTCGATCGAGGGCTGGTTTTCTTTTAGCGATTCTGCTTTCGTTTATACTGCCGGCTATTTTGTTAAACCTGGAGTAACATCAGGCGCAGGTTATTGGCTGATGGTGCCGGTAAAGACGCAATTGTTTTTTGAAAATATGCTGGTTAATGCAGGCTTTATTCCATATAGTGCCTTGCGAGACAAACGTAGCAGTGTTACTGCAATCGGGAATCGTTATCTCAAAGCGCGGATTCAGGCAAGACCGTATAATAATAGCGGATTTTTCACGGCAGAGCCCCAGATTGAAGATAGAATAGTTTATGGTTTTATCAAGAATGATTTAGATAGTGTGTTTACGGAAAAATTTATTCAAAAAGCATATTTCCAATTATTATTGCCGCCTGCTCAGCTGCCGGAGCTGGATTTGACTATCTCACCTGAAAAACTGCAGCTGCCGGATAATCATTTGCAATATGCTATTACTTGGCTAGTGCTCGCTTTATGCATTTTTGTTATGTATCTGATGCTGATTTTCAAGAATCAAGGCAAGCAAAATGGCTGAAGATGAGGGATTATTCTATCTAAGTACGCGTGATAGCCAAAGGCATAAATATAGTTTTGATGAGGTTCTGCTCGGCGGAGTTGCTCCTGATGGTGGTTTGTATGTACCGCAAAAGCCTCTGCCTTTGCTAGAGCGATCGTGGAAAACTAAAGCGCGTAAACTTTCTTATCAAAGATTTGCCAACGTGATTATGCGTATGTTACTGCCCGGCGATATCGATGATAATTCTTTACAAAAAATCACCGAGGCAGCCTATGGCAGTTTTGCAAAAACAAACGATATATGTCCTTTGATCGCTCTTGATGATAATCATTATATTGTTGAGCAGTTCCATGGGCCAACACTGGCTTTCAAAGATTTCGCCTTACAATTACTATCTCAGCTAGTAATGCATCGGTTGCGCGGTACTGGCAAACATGCAGTAATTATCGGAGCTACTTCTGGCGATACGGGTGCTGCTGCTATTGAGGCTTTCAAGCAAAACCCTGCGATGAGTGTTTTCATTCTTTTTCCCGACGGTCGGATTAGCGAGCATCAAAGGTTGCAAATGACTAGCAGTGGCGCCGATAATGTTTATCCGATTGCCGTAAAAGGTGTTTTTGATGACTGCCAAAGTATTGTAAAAAAACTGTTCAATGCAAATTTTCTGGCGGAAGAATATATTCTATGTGGCGTTAATTCGGTTAACTGGTTTAGAATCGTCGCTCAGATTGTCTATTATCTGTATACTTTAGCGCGCTTTGATGATGATGTTGTGTTTTGCGTGCCAACAGGAAATTTTGGTAATGCTCTTGCCGGCTATTACGCTAGAACCATGGTGGAGGAGAGCTATAGACTGCTGATCGCTACCAATGCGAACGATATTTTATACCGCAGTTGGAAAAGCGGAGTATATAACTGTCAAAAGGTTGAAAAAACATCATCGCCGAGTATGGATATTCAGATTTCCAGCAATTTTGAGCGATTTTTATACCATATCAGCAGCGGTGACTGCGAACAGATTAAAAAAATGATGCAAGATTTGAATAAAAAGAGTAGTTTTACCCTACCGCCTCAGATGAAGAAGATATATAACTCGCAATTTGATTGTCATAGAGTTAGCGAGGTCGAGTGCAAAAGAACTATGATGAAAATCTGGCAACGCTATAACTATATACTCGATCCTCACAGTGCGATAGCAATGTCGGCAGCGCAGCGCTCAGCATCGGTTTTACCGCAAAATAAATTTGTGACCATGGCAACGGCTCATCCGTCTAAATTTCCTCATTCAGTCAAAAATGCCATTGGCATTGAGCCTGAGATTCCTTTAGAGTTATTGAAAAATCAAAATCGTAAGGAGCACTATACTCATATCGAAGCCGATTTCGAGCAGGTTAAAAATTTCATCAAAACACGGATATCGTAAAAATAAAATTGCCTAGATATGATTTGACACCAGATAACTATTATTTTAATTTTGCTAGCAATTACGGTGTCCTGGCTCTTAAGTTTTTTCTTTATAGATCGATGAAACTGTTGCAAAGAGGAGTTTAGGTGAAAGTTATACAGCAAAAAATAAAAAATACTGCTTTAATGAGGCTTTTTATAATATTTTCAGAGTTATCCTTACGCAATCTTTCATCTTCGTTATCACGGTGCAATTTTTTAGCGTCATTTTTTTTTCTTTTACTTGTGACTGTTTTGCTGTCGATTTCTGCGGTGCGTGCCGATGTATATTTGCTAAAACCGAATCTTGCATTCACTGATCTGACCTCTTATCTAAATTATAGCATGACGCCCGAACCGTCTTACTACTTCAGTCAGGGCGGAGATAAAAAAGCATTGCAAATCAGAGTTGCCAAAGAAGATGATAAAAATACCGCATCACCTTATTATTGGGCTCGACTTGATATAGCTAATCTGTCCGAACAGAGTGTCGACGCCCAGATAGTGCCACAAAAATACTATGTCTACGGCACAGGTTTAAGCTCATCGGTTTACGGAGATTTTTTGATTCATAACATTCATCTTGTTGTTGATGACGAGTCATCGCCGCTAACCTTTGATAGTGAGGGACGTTTCGATATTACGATGCCGCCGCAGAGTCTTGCTAGTATCATCATTCGGCTCGAGGGCGATAGTTTGTTGCCGCTAGCGATTGGCAGTGCGGGTGAAATCTCAAAAAATGCTGAAAAAAAACTGATTTTTGCCAGTATTTTGGTGGGTTTTTTGCTTTTTTTGATAACGGTCTCCTTGGCATTATTCTTCTTTAGGTGCGATTTAATATACTTGCCATTATGCTTGCCTATATTTGCTGCGATGGCTATTATCGCAGCTCAGGGAGGTTTGTTGGCATTATTTTTCGAACTCGATAATATTGAACGGCGTATTTTCAGCTATTTTACCGAAACTTTTTATGCTACCTCGGTTTTACTTGTCATGTTTGGTATTGTGGTAAAAGAAAGGGGAGTTCCGGCAAAATTGATTCATGGCTGTTATGCCATGCTGGCAGTTGGCACTGCTGCTGTGATTCTCAGCTTATTTGATCAAAAATCGCTTTTTATACCGCTTCGTTTATTCTCGTTAGCAGCGCCGATACTGGCTTTTGCGATTATTTGCTATGGAGCTTTTATAGGTCGCAAAAGATGTCAGATGAGCTTTGTTGCATTCTTGCTGATTGCATTTCATGACTTGATACGGATTTTGTTTGGCTTTAGCAAAAACGTCTTTGCAAACGGTGATATTATCATGACAATCACTCTTGTTGCGGCTCTATCGGCTTTGGTGATCGCCATGGCGAGATTATCTTTTGATGCCCTGCGCTATGCGGTGCTGACAGGAGCTTTTGGCAGAAAAGCTCTGGCGCTGATCGGCTCTAATATCACCGCCTGGCAGTGGCATATCGAGAGCGATGTCGTCAGTGTCGATAAAACCTTGGCACAGGCACTCGGATTAAGTAAATCAGCTTTTGCAAATTGCGACCAAGAAAGTTTTATTAAACATATACATCCGCTTGATCGAGAGGAATACGAACAGAAAATAGCACAGGTACTCGCACAAGGAGGTACGCATTTCGCCTTCGAATTCCGATTGCGAAATAATAAAGGTGATTATCAATGGTTCGAGCTCAGGGGCAGAGGAATCGCAAGAGGGCATAGCTATATCGAACAATGTGTCGGGGTTATCAAAGATGTGACCTCTAGTAAAAAAATGTTACGGAAGTGGATCTTCGATGCACAGCATGATGAATTGACCGGATTTCCTAACCTTGTCGGTTTTAAGGAGCAGTTATCGATGTGGCTGAAAAGAATCGAAAAAAAAGGTGATGCACAGAATAATTATGTGGCTTTGCTGAATATCGAGTTGAAAAGAATAAAGCATATCAACAACGCTTTCGGCTATGATATAGGAGCAAATATAGTGTCACAATTTGCCAGATTAGTCGATTCATTTGTCTTTGAAAACGGTATCAGGGGCAGATTATCGGATAGTAATTTTGCTTTGGCGCTCGCTTTATCGTCTCAAACTATCGAAGACTGCCAGCAAGAAATCGATAAATTATGCACAGAAATTCTCGCAAAACTCGAAGAGCCGCTTTTATTGAAGCCTTTGGCGATTTTCGTTGATTGTTATATCGGTGTCAGTCTGGCGGAGGCCGATATAAATATCAAGCAGATAATGCTGAATGCCGATAGCGCTCTGATAGCTTTGCACGATAATAGAGCTCAAGGAAGATATTGCATCTATCAGGAGCAGTATACCGAGTTCGAGTATGATGATTTGAGTCGCGAAATGGCATTACGTCAGGCGATCGATAAAGATGAAATGCGTGTCTTTTATCAGCCGATCATCAACCTCTCGGATGGCAGTATAGCGGGTTTTGAAGCTTTGATCCGCTGGCAGTATGATGAAAAAATTCTCAATCCGGGCAGTTTTCTGCCGATCACTGAAAGGGCCGGAATCTCTAATTATGTCGGACGCTTCGTTCTCGAAAAATCTATAGAGGCGTTGGCCGATTTACGGCAATCATTTCCTAGTGCCGAACTGCTTTTTATGTCGGTTAATTTAGCCAATTCGCAAATCGATGCTAGCGGGCTTATCGATGATATTCAGCAATTTACCGCTGCTAATGGTGTTGAGGCTTCCTCCTTGATATTGGAGATCTCGGAAAATTTTATCACCGATGATCTCGAAAAACATCTCGCCATTTTTGCTGAAATAAAAAACAGCGGAGTCAAATTGGCACTCGATGATTTTGGCGATGGCAATACCTCGCTTACATATCTGCAAGATCTGCCGATCGATCTGCTGAAGATCAGCGGTAAATTTTTACAATCCACTAGCAGCGGGGGAGTAGGGGCTCAAAACCGTCAATTTTTGACTAAAGTCATAAGTCTGTTGAATGAAACCGGCTTTACTATCATTGTCGAGGGACTCGAAAATGCTGAAGATATCGAGGATATCAAGAAAACTAATTGTGATTATGCTCAAGGGTTTATTTTCGGCAAGCCGATGGCGATGGATAAGCTATTGGAATTTATGCAGGAATACGAAGATTGTCGGCGGGATAGCAGCAAGGATTTCTGGCAGGAGATCGAAACATCGAGTAATGGCGGTTAAAAAATGACGGCTAAAAAATCTGACAGTAGAATTATATGCAAATTTGCTAAGCCTCAGCCAAACTGCCCCTAAAGCAACCCACTCCGGCAATCGTCCGCATATTTACCCAAACCAATACGCCAAAAACTACCTGAAATACCCAAATATAATCCGCCTTGCCCGAACTAAGCCGAGCCAACCTCAGGATGAAAACTCTCTTGCACAATCCGAGTCATCTTCAAACTCTTGTCATAACGATTCTCAGGCTCCGAATCAAAAAGTAACGGAACGTAAGAAGGCGCATGTAACCAAACGCCAGATTTTATCTCAGCCTCCAACTGTCCCTTCTCCCAGCCCGCATGGCCGAGGGCAATCTCGAACTTCA
>JAULKO010325186.1:0-13029 GCA_032356045.1 Mediaster aequalis | reverse complement strand
GTCTAAGGGGCGTGGTTAACTGGTAAACGGCGATAGGTCAATTATGGCCCGAAGTAATTCGAGGGAGAGTAATCACTCCGCTCCCCCTTTTGTGATTTACTGATATGCGTATTCCAATGTTTACATTTAGGTCGCAGGTCTACCAAATCCTCAAACCGTACTTAGCCTTGTAATTCTAAATCGTATACCCATCTCATTCGTACCATAATTATGTCTCTACGGAAAGATTTACACGCCAACATGGTTTCATCAAATCTTGATTAATCAATCCTTTGAAGAAATCCCACAGTATCACTACATACTGAAATCACGCTGTGAACACAGAATCACCTTCCTGTATTCAGAAAGGTGACCGTGGGTACTGCAGCCATTTATATATAGCACAAAGGTATATACATGTAATACAAAGGTTTGCAACCAAATTGTTTGCAACCACACACCGAGGTCATCGACCATTCTACTATGGTCGTGAATTTGGAACACCGGCTAACGCATTGTGGAAACGTAAAGTGAATACCATTGATATTGTAGGATTGTGTGTGTAAATTACATGTAGGAGGGTTAGACTAATCGCTGTAATTCATACTTTCATAATATCAAAGTATTGTACATAATATACCTTCATCCTTTTCAGTTTGACTTAATTCAGCTGCATGTATTCATGGTATTCATGGTAAAATAGAAAGAGTGCCCTGAAGATGCCCGTCTTCATTCCAATCCAGCCGAAAGCACTGCCCAGACGCTCAACGCCGATCGCTTCTCTGGTGATAACATCTAAGAGAGCGTAGCTGAAGGAATGGAAACAGCCGTATACGACGACGTACGCCATGATGGGCCAATATGACGTCAGTAAAGGGTCGACCAGGAGCAACAATGAGCTACCGATCACCGTCAGTCCCATCCATGCGTTGGAGCCAATGGCTGGGCATTTGGGGAAGAGGGCAGCCAGTAGACTTCCGATTATCTTCCCGGCCCCGAACATCGAAACAAAACTGGTGGCGTCGGCGAGTGAGAACCCTTTCGATTGGTTGGTGTGAGCCGCGAAGTACACAACCCAGGCAGAAAACGACATTGATGTGCAGCTGAAAATGAAAATGATCAGCCAGTAGCTGGGGGAGTTGAAAAAGTCAAACTTGAAGGCATCGCTGAGAGATGCCCACACCGAATGACTTGCGCCCCTCGCCACGTCCCCCTCCCCAGGCAAACCACCAGGGAGTGGTCTGTAGTCTCCACGTCCATAACGTTGCCTGTGATCTGCCGGCTGATCTCTCAGGAGTGCTCCGCAAGCCGCGGAATGCAACAGTATAGCACCAATCAGCATCATAGATCCTCTCCAGCCATACACATCGAGGAAGAACTGCGTCAATGGAGCCACTGCGACAAATGCAAGGGAGCCGCCCACCGTTGCCAAGCCGATTGCCCCGGCGTATGATTCGGTAAAGCAGATGCCGATCTGTTCCCTGGTGACAACGCTGGCGACCCCAAGCGAAGGTGCTGGAACAAATCATGGAGATTAACAGGTCAAGTTTAAGAAGCCAGCTGGCCAGCCAGCCCGGAAGCCTGGCGGTCCACTAGCCAGCCGAACTGCCACCTTGCTTGCCATTCAGAATGGAACATGACCAACAAGCACGCAGGTAAGCAAGTCAATAGGCAAACAAGCAGGCGTGCAAGTAATAATCAAGCACATCAACTCACCTGCGATACCTCCTAGAATCAGTGTCATCACTGCCAGATTTGATAGCAATGATGAGGCTACGAATGAAGCGCCGAAAATTAAACCGCACATCACGACGATAGTTCGTACGCCAACTTGTCTTTGAAGCAATGGCGCAAATGGACCTAGATTCGAAACAAAATTCAATGGCATTTCAGCTCACCATTAGCCAAAAGCATTAGAAAATATTCCCCAACTTCTTTTCGACCATAATGGAATGCCCTTCCCCCGGGGTATAGAAATGGTTTGAGTATTAATAGACGGGGGGTTTGGAGGGGGGGGGGGACTAATGAAAAAACAATTGGAAATCTTGCCAACATTTTTGACATTTTCGTAAAACTGAAGGAATTTTCTGAGAATTGTGTTCATTACCATCAATCTCTGTACTTCCCCTTTTTATATAGAAATCTGAATAACAGCTTATTTGAGCCTACCTGCAAAGTCTGCAACACCATCGACAATTTATATCATCCATCCCACTAGCCACGTATTAGTACCGAACTGGTCCTGTAGGGTAGGCAGCATCACCGCTAGAGCTTTCAACGCACTCATCCAGGCGAACCACGTAGAACATGTACCCAAGACTGAAAACCATCCTTGGGCGCCGCCATCTTGAAATTGAGGACGCCCGGATTGTCTTCTCTCACTCTCGCGATTCATGCTGACGGGAATTAAATTCGTCGCATCGATACCATCAATTCCCGATTAACAAGAAGCACAGACACTCGGGAGTTGACTTCATGAAACCAAAAATGGAATGCCGTCATCTCTTCTGTGCATTAAGCACTGTTTGGGGGAGTGGATTATAGCAAAGGACGGGGGCGCACTGGGGCACGTGACCCCCCGACCCAGCTGAGCCCTGTAACCTCCCCGGTCCCCCCCCCCTTACTTACATTTCTGAAATTCAGGTTCTCAAATTATGGTTACCGCATGGCTAAATCTGTTTATTGTCTGACATAAATATGAGATGCGCTTACTCATAATTACGATGCTGTCATGATGCTAAGTCATTATGAGAGGCCATAGGTTAATAATGACATATCTTGTTTCTTTACCATTCCCCTCTCACAGCCGGGGGGGAGGGGTCCGCCACCTCAAATTTCGACCAAGCAGTGATGGATTGTTACGAAATTTAATATGCGAAAGGGGATAACTATGATAATTGTAAAGTTTCAATCCAATGAACCAAGGCTTTTACAGTTATGATACATCATATACGCCGCACCATGTGCTGTGGTGCGTGGTTTCTATGTACAAGGTCATTGAAGCAAACAGCGAAGTTTCCACCTTGCCTCGCAAAATATTACACTGCGCAAAAATGTCCGATTTTATAAATTTGGTGTCAAAATGTGCCTAAGACATCAGCAAAAAAGTCATACGGGCACAAGAAAAAACCGCACTGCGACACTATCGCGGAAAAAAATACGGAGGGGAGGAAGCGATTCCCCCATATTGCTGCGTAGATCAACGAGAATAGACCACTCTGTTGTTAATTCATACTTTCTGATGTCAAACTTAATTTCATCCACATATGTCTATGTTTATCGACTCCTTTATTCCATCATTTGATCCAAATCTGCGAGGAATCTCAATCTCTAGAGCAGTGGCACAGTTAAGTCAATTTCTCACTCCTCTAGTGTAAGATAATGCTCACGAATGATGGTAAGGCGCCCTATCGCAGTATGTATAAAATATCTCTCAAGGTTGTACACTGCAAATTGCACTCCGGTTTGTTGTACTGACGACGACACAATGAGGTGGCCATGCAAGTCCAACTTCATGAATGAACACAATGTTCTATACAATGAACACAGGTGTGTATGCCAATACTAGCTGAACGTCACGACCGGGTTGAAAATCGAATGAGTCAATTACGACGATAAGTGAATTATCGAAGATTCAAATGAGTCATATATGATATGTGTATGTGTATAATAATAATAATAATAATAATAATGAAATAATAAAACAATGTTTATGCAAACAAAGAAAACTGGCAAGAGCGGGATTTGAACCTGCGACCTCCGGAATACCGTAGCGGCGCTCTACCAACTGAGCTATCTTGCCCTGCGTTGGCGGTCTCCCAATTTGTCTATCTTTGTTCGGGGGCGCCAGTCAGAAGTCATAAACCGAAAGAAATAATAACACGATAAAAAAAACATAAAAGACTTGAATATAAACATCCTACCATCACCAACACCACACGCCAACCCAAACATCACCACCACCACCACCACCACCATCACCATCACCAATACCACCAGCCGAGGAATCTGTAGGACTAGCCCTCAGATCTTACCCGAGTCAACGCTGCTTGTGCGGCGGGACGAGTGAATTACGAACGTAAATATTCAGTTTTCGTATTCCATCAAGTGACGTGGCTGTTGAGGCTCGACCAGACTAAAACCGTGATAGGTCAATCGAGACCACCTTCAATAGACCAAACAGCGGGCTTTGATCACGCATGCCAGAGCTGTATTTCGGAAGCCGAATGCATGGTGCCGCTGGGTTTAGGGGTCAATATATTCATAACGTGTTATTTGCTCGTTTCCATTGTTTTGAGTTGGCTTGGTGTGGCTGATTCAAGCCAATACCAACCATCCTCAGGTCATCTTTAGAAAGTTGCTGTTGATAGGTTCGCATAAGTGCGCCACCTCTACGGTACGGTTCGGTAGGTTGGTTGTTTTTGTCCAAGAGCAATGAGAGTCGAACGTCGTGCCTAGTTGTGTGTCCAATCAGTTGTAGGCGCTGTTTGCGAAGTGTTGTTGATGCTGGTGTGACTTTACTTCGGCGATAAAGTTCAACATTGGTGATGCGCTCGGGGTATCTGACAATCAGTGCGTAACGTAGCAAAGCTCTATGTGACGCGTCGATGGTTTTCTCGAGCGTTTCCGTTTAATAGCGTTTCCGTAGTGAATAGAAAAAAAAGTATCGACAACCAACCTGAATTATGTGGGGTTTTCATGAGGAAACAGCAAGGAGATCAGAACAGATTTGAAGAGGTGAAAATAATTCATTAACATCCAACATTCAATTAAGGTAAAATTAAAAAAGTAAAAGTAAATTATTGGCTTTTTCTTTTACCTTCAGAAAACTATGTGTGCAACATAAACCGTTATGTATTTCTACATTCAATATCCTCAGTTTGTTTTCTTGACAAAAAGCCATATTTTTCTTTACAAAAAAACTCTTGATTTTTATAGAGAAAAAAAACAGTGAATGGATGGCAGTTTTACACCTGAAAACACGAACCCCCCCCCCCCAAAAAGTGAAATGTTCGGTTAAATGCATCAGGTGAAAATTCATTGGAGACACAATCAATTAGTATACATAAAAAGACTGCCTGTCTCATATCACACGGGAACCATTTTGTGCCGAAATTATGGAATCTAAATTCTCTATCGCCACTCTATCATTTTTTCTGACGAATGTGACCAGTTGACCTGATGCTTACTACGGTTGGCCGGTCCCTTAATAAAATAAAACCTCTTGCGCCCAGTATTTTGGCGTCCCAACACCCCGAACGACCTTAGCTGTAGGCTGCGATGTTTCTGTTTCACTCTTCATCATGCTGAGACCAAAGTCGGAGTTCTTTATAACAATGCCGGTCCCTAAACATTTTCTCCCTTGAAGTTCGTGTCGTAAGCATTCCCCCACGGCCAATGCTTCCGGTTGAATTTTCTCCGTACCTTATTTTTCTTCCATAAAAAAAAATCCAAAGGCAACAGAATTCATAATTCATAATTTGTAAACCAACATCAATACTGAACGTACTGGTCACATTGTACCGTGACTCGATTGGCCAAAACTTATTCTTTTGTAGTTGCGCGCCCTCTGGCGATCGTAAATTATGCAAAATAATGTTTGCTGGCTTAATGCAAATTGCTATACTCGTGCAGCTGACACAACTGAAACATTTGTACTGAGCCATTGCATTGTGCTGCGAATTTTTTTAAATATTATTTGGAACATTGGCTCAAATTAAGAGTCTTGCACTAGGGCGTTGGCCAGGAGAGCCACTTCGTGCATACTTCTATAGTTATCCTTTGTTATTGAAGCTCTCATGTTGCCCGAAGGCGCAGCATAAATTCACTTGCCTACAAGCTGCGAAGAGAGCTGTATGCACAGTTTTCCTAGCGCTAAACATTGTAAACGTTGTAATAGCGGTCCACGGGCATTTCGTGCATTGTGTACTAATTGAATGTCTATAATTTTCGTAACTACTCGTTACTTTCAAGGAGGGGTGCTGATTTTGTTGATGTTTTTTCATAAGCAAGAGTTAACCAACTAAAGGTTTTAGTTTGTGATGGCACAGGAGCATGACCTCTTGTTTTTCTTCATATTTAATTAAGCTTCATAACGAAGTTGGCAAACCACCATGATTTTATTTTCATATTGGGCTGTTTTTGGAAAGGAATAGATTACGAATGAAGATTCTCCCGAATGTCGTTAATATTTTGGAAAATCGTATGTACTTAGCTTTTGGAAAATGTAATTCAATGTTTTTAATCATCAAAGAAATGGGAGCGGAATCCGCCCCCCCCCCCCCCCCCCCACCACAGTTTTGTCACGATAGTGTCGCAGTGCTATTCTGTGTGCTGAGCCTTTCTGACATTTTCGGCCATCATCTTAAACATATTTTGACACCAAATTAAAAAAACAATTGGAGTAATGTTTCCGCGCAGTGCAATTTTTCCGACGGTGGGTGAAACTGCTTTGGTCGTTTCAATGACATTGTGCATAGACACCGTGCATCCACAGAACACGGTGCGGCGTGTATAATGTATTCATAACTACACAACCCTTTGATTAATTGGAATGAAATTGTGCACAGGTAATTGTCGTTATTATTATCGTTATGAAGGTGTCCTTCGTTGCGTACGTAATTTCATGAAAATTCGTTACTGTTTGGCCGAAATCGGTTTCCCGGTTGTGAGTGGCCTCGAAAAGCCTGGCTCTATAATTAAGGTTACACTGTACTATATTTTCAATCTTTACTGGTTTCAAGGATAACAGGAAAAACAAACGTACGGCCCATTAAATGAAATGTCGTAGTTATTTGCGAACGTTCTAGTGTTTAGGATTTGTTGGACACTTCGGAAACAGTGACAAGAATATCTGGCTTAGCATCAGTGAAAATGACACCGTTTTACTTTCAAATGCCGCATGATGTCATATCTGTTCTTTATCAAGTTGTGATTCTTGGCCGAGACAATCTTAAGCCATCCACAAAACCGCCAGACGTTCTTACTGTAACGTGTGTTTAACTTATATTACCTGGTCTTTCAGATTATTTACTAAAAAATACCTATTCGACCTCTTGTGGAATTAAAATAATAAAACTGAGCATCGAAGGAGATCTCCGAAAGAGGAATACGAAACGAACTAAACGTTTCGACTTCCTGAAATGCCTCTGAACAATCCTAAATGTACAGTCATCCGTTTGGAAGGGGACACGGGTCGAAATTATGAATGGAGCTCATGACCATTGGCTGGCATTGTGTGCGGATACAGTTAAATGTAGCACTTTTACGGCTAACAATATTCAAACTCTTAAAAACGCCCGCACTCTTTACCTGTTTTTATTGTGTTCAATTAAATTTTCCAAAATGATATATGATACAAACGAGCAAATTTCTTCTTTTGTGCCATCGCAAGTGCCCCAAGTGCCAGATTTTGTTATCTTTTCGCACGAAAGCGGACAATAGTTTAAAGTGTTAGCTGATAGATTTTTCAAAGAGAAAACAATTTAAAGAAAATTCCGCTTTGATCCATTCTCTATTTCTTTTACTGATGTCAGCTTAAAAAAAGTACGGGAAGTCGTCTCTTCGCATTACTTTTTAACTTAATATTGTAAATTATTGTAAATATTCTGAAATTCTGAATACTTTGATTTAAAACAATACGTTTTTTCGGTGGGTTAATATTTTGAAAACAAATAACTTAAAGATTTCATACATATTTCAGAAACCCTTTTGAAAAAGCATTTAATTGTCCATTTAAGGTAAAACGCTAGTTTTTGCCCTTTCGAGAGAGTTCAATTATTTTCAAGTTGGACCAATGAGGTTATTTTAAAACCTGCTTGAAGACCTTGAAAATATTGCAAATGCTTAAGATTCCCGCTTTGCACAGGTTCTTTTGTAGCTCAGTGTACGATTTGCTTATGTTTACTTTAAATGTACCTAGAAGATTATATAGCCCTGAAAATATTGTGATTTGTACACAAGTTACACTTTGCCCATTTCTTTGCCCATTTTTCCCTTTCCTTTTAATCCCAGGTGATTGTTGATCACTGTTTCTTCGTCGTGGTTTCCATACGGAAAATGATATAAATAACCAATATGATTTTTTTTAAATCATTAATTAGTATTGAAAGAAAGTTAATCGTTTTCTTTAAATCAAAAATGAAACTCATTTTGCATGTCTAAAACTAACTACAAGAGTGTGAACAAAAATTTGTATTATGTTTTAAAATTTATTTTGTTTTTTTCTTAATTAAAAGTGATTTAATTCTGCATGAAATCTACAAATGAACAAGATCAACACAGCTATTTTGCTTTTACATTAGTTTTACCATTTTAAAAAAAATGTTTAGCAAAAGTAATACAGACATTGGTCTTCTATACATAACAATACGAAGGTCAACAAATAAAATTGCATTGGAAAAAAACTGAACCGATGGAGGTAAAGTAGTAAAGTAGTAAATTACAAAATGTACACACATTATTATCTGTCTGATTAATTTTAAACAATAATTAATCAGTGCCCAGGATCCCAAGAATTAATCAAGCTCGATCACTGTCTCGATTAGGTACTTAAAGTACAAGGATATAAAACATTATAAACCATTCCGAAAAGTCATAAGTAAATATTCATCTTGGCATCGAGTTTTACCAAATAAAAAGTTTCATAGTCAATGAGTGTCCTAGTTTACATTCTTAGAAAGAAACTAACATCTGATTATTTATCACAGACCATTAAACAATTAGGGTTAAACGGTAACACTGGAAAATAACACGTCCTTTCCAGCGTAAGATGTCGAAAGGAATGCATGGCCCTTGACAGTGCGCCTACATTAGACCGAAATGAACATACTGTTCAAAACATCCTATGAAAGACAATTACCTTTCTTGTGTACATGATCACAGATAACTGAACACTTTGTCCAGGTTCTGTACTATAGTAGCACAATGCGGGAATGCTAGTCTGGACTATTTTAAAGGTAACCCCTCCGAATGTCAACATTTTGCCAACAAAATCCCTCATTGCCCCGGTTTTGCAGTTTTGAGCACCTAGGGAAAGCTTATTATTCAGGCTAACACTATAACAATAGAATGATTTTCTCAAATTAACGGCCGATTCATTTATGTACACAGATCTCGATTGCCGGAATTGCCGGTTTTGCCCACCCGCGCCAATTAAGTTGGAAGTCAAACCATGCACTAATTTTCCCACTTTGTCCGCCACACTTTTGTCCCCAGTATCCAGGTGAGTTAGGTCGATAATATCGTAAACCAGCAAATTATTAAAGCATAGACTTCATCCGAGCGTAGAGCCTGGGTTTGTAATTGGCACCAAGCTGCAAGACCCCTCAATAGCTTAGCCGTCGTAGGTTTGGTGCTCATTGAAGAACATCACATGGAATCACTTTTTTGTATCGGCCAGGAAGAAAGTCAGTAGAGGTTTCAACCAAAATGCCTGCAAATAAAAGTGCAAAGCGAGTTAAACACAATTAATACACCTTGTAATCACTCTTTATTCGATTCTAACGGCAACGAGCTTGTCCTCATTCGACAACTTTTTCCAACCACATTGAAAAGAGAAGAACAAAACAAAATGTCCTTGAAACGTGTTAGTAGATACGTTTCTACATACAAGGATTTGGAGCGGATCTAAAATTATTTCCCCTCTTTTTTGAGGTAACAAAATTTAGAGCACTTTAAGTGAATTTCTTGTTCAATTGTTTGAAAGATTCGGACATTCTCGAAAACAAACTACACAAAAAAGGTGCCTATCCTTTTTCCCCCTTTTTATTTGAGGGGGAGAGCTATAGCACACATCACCTCTGGAACCTCAGCGACTCGGAAGATTACCAATAGAGAACCCGTTTTAAAAATCATAAAATATTTCACTGCTTTTGTGAGGCCTAATAGTTAATCACCCTAATGCGCCTATCAATTGATTCCCCCCACCCCTCCCCCCGGGCTACCCCACCTCTGAGGTGGGGATTTGTTCACGTTTTTTAAGCCCCAGGGTGGAGATTTTGGTCATCATACACTGGGGATAAAGGTACATGTGTGTTGTATTGTAATATAAACCCATGGCATTTTTTTAAG
This sequence comes from Mediaster aequalis, assembly GCA_032356045.1. Taxonomy (NCBI): domain Eukaryota; kingdom Metazoa; phylum Echinodermata; class Asteroidea; order Valvatida; family Goniasteridae; genus Mediaster; species Mediaster aequalis. The sequence continues at coordinate 2,979 of JAULKO010325186.1, read as the reverse complement.
CCCTGCATTGCGTGCGTGTTTCTTTGATCCTTTTGTCAGGCGGTTTTTAATCAAAACGTAAATCATACATGATAGCATCAACATTTGAATCCCCACCCTATAAGGTGGGGATTGTCGCCAGATTTTTGCCCCAGGGGTGGGGATTTGGTCAATACAAAAGTGACAATTCCCACCTCAGAGGTGGGGTGGCCCGGGGGGGGGGAACAATTGATAGGCGCATAACTGTAGTTTGTGTAACATCAGGATTTTGACACTTACCCAAAAGGAACCATACAGGAAATTCGGAGCTCGTTCAGCCATCGATTCAGCCTGGTCGCTGTTAGGTATACGGTACCGACACCAGTTAACGAAGTGCTCGCAGTTGTTCAGGAGGAGATTGTAGTCTAGCTGGTAGTGTATATCAACGGCTACTCTGATGATATCGTGGACATTCCGCGGTTCCCATTCCCTGTCTCTTGTGTTGTTGATCCTCACTTTGTCTGAGTCCAGTATGTCTTCAATGGAGCTGAGGAGGACCTTTGGTGTTGTACAGTTCCCGCTAGCTACCGAACCTGAGACCTTCTTCTTGGAGAATGTTGGCCCTCCACCGAACATGCCGAAGTGGGCAACAGCATGGTCGAGCCCGCCGTATTCGCCGACGTATATACCCCAGTGCGCGTATGTAATTAGTACTCCGGGGCGGAAGAACTCAAGCCTGTCTCTCCCTTGGATACAATTTTCTTCAAACCTGCAATATTTGACAAAGTGTACCAGTCACTTTCAAGTTCAATGTTTTTGGGGTCAGCCATGTTTTTCACTTGCGACTTGAATCGATCGGAACAAGAGGCAATTAATGATTTTCAAGCAGTTCAACGTTGCTAAAAAAAGAACGCAGTTCACTCACAGACTCAATAAGTATTATGTGTGTGTTGCACGCGCTGCTACATGCATAGCGTTTTCACGACAGAGGATGGGGACTTAACAGTGGATGGAATTGTTGCAAATAAAAAGTCCCGAATCTATATAGAGCTCATGACTCATGAAGCTATATATAAGTGAGCAACAAATAATGCAGTACGTGTAAATACCACCTTTGCGCTTCGCAAACAAAATGATAACAAGACTTGCGTTTTACGTTCAGAAAAAAAACTCAAAATATAAAGTGAACATCCAAATGTTGTCTTTTTTAACAGCAGGAAAATAGAATGAACGTTGTAGGAATGCCGTTTTCAAAATATTCATGTTCAGCAATTTTAAGCAGATGTTCCAATTAACCCTTTTTTCTGGAGAAAACTTGGATCGAACAATGTTTGTCAACGGGAGCAGAACTGAGACATTCTCTTGTTTAATATTGCAAGCCTACCCCATCTTTCAAAACAGTAGAGTCCTTGGCGTGTGCAGTGGCGCACCAATGACTCGTCTTTGGCGGAGGCTCCTATTTTTTAAAACATATACCCCACCCCAAAAATAAAATATGTTCAAGCTTGAGAAAGTGTACTTTCAAAGCAGGGAGGGAGGTGGTATTAATAAGGAATTTTAAGTCATTTAAGTGTCTGTTTCCATCAGTCTCTTTCTATGGGGAAGCTACTCGTGGTTTTGCATGGTCTATGTAACAGACAAGCTGCGCAATTGTCTATTATAATAATTTAAGATTCCGCGATTAATTATGCACGACAATGACCTCTCGACCTTTAGATTATTACCAATGGACGTGAAGTTTTATCAGTTCTTTGAGGAATCGACTTTGTAAATTAAGGAATTGAAGTTTTGATTTGACGTAATTTGAAGAATTGAAATTGTAATTTGAGGACCTGAGGTTGCGACTCGAAGAAATAAAGTTGTAATTTGAAGTAGTGAACTTGTATTGAAGTATTGAAGTTGTATGTCGACACTTTAGAAATGGCGTTGTAATCTTACATTGAAGATTTAAATGTGTAATTAAAGGCAAAGTGTTCACATATTACCTCGAGGCTATTCCATGAAAAGTCAGTTAAATATGGACTGCTTTCTTCATCTTTTTAGATGCAAATGTTGGGTGAATTTCTACATTTACAATCAATGCTGGGAGTTCAGCCATTTTCTTTAAAGGTTCACAGAAATCAAAACAGGAAAAATGCTATAAATGGATCTGAAACAATTATGAATGCAAAAGAAATAAAGATTTTGATGTATTTTTGTGTTTTAATAATTTATCAAGACATTTGGACATGAACAATTATGGGGTGTGCCCCCGCCCACAAAAAAATACCCTTTTCTGGCTACGTCATCGGCGGTAAATGCATTGCTTGCCATGCCCCTACACACATACACCTTGAGTTTTGTACATGGCTCTGGACATCTGGGGCGTGGCAAGCAGTGTTTTACTGCTGATCACGTCACAGCTAGAAAGGGGTAATTTTTGTGGGCGGGGGCACACCCCATGATTTTGTCTGTCCTAAGTCTCGATAAATAACTAAATGACGCAAAAACATCAACTTTTTACTTCATATGTATTCCCTCATTGTTTCAGACCATTTATAGCATTTTCCGTATTTCGATTTCTGTGGACCTTTAACTATTAGTAATGCACAAACTGTGTACTTCCATGTATCTGCAGAGTTGTTAATTTTTTTGACGATTTAACGGACCTTGGCCAGCGTCCCATTTTCCGAGAATTCAATGTCTGGCCACTTGTCAATGTTTTGTTATTTGCTTTGACTGCTAGGCATACACGTTTTAAATGTGGACGCTAGAAAGGCAGTACCGCTCTCAGTAACAAGTGGCGCCATTGTTGTTCAAAGTCTATTGATTTATCGTATTTTGGACTTTGTAGCATAATCTTCTGTATTCTACTTTTTTGTAGCTTTTTTATTTCATTTTTTAAAAATTTATTCGTAGGAATTTTTTGTTTCTACATAGCACAAACAGGTAAATAATATGTTTTACTCATGACTAGAGGACCTTGAAATATGCATATTTATATCTGTCATAATTGTAAGAACAATAAGACCATACAACCGA
>JAULKO010325079.1:0-13031 GCA_032356045.1 Mediaster aequalis | reverse complement strand
TGGGGGCGGGATGGGGGCGGGATGGGGGCGGGATGGGGGCGGGATGGGGGCGGGATGGGTGCGGGATGGGGGCGGGATGGGGGCGGGATGGGGGCGGGATGGGGGTGGGATGGGGGTGGGATGGGTAGGGGGAGATGGTGAGGGGATGGGTAGGGGGAGATGGTGAGGGTGTGGGGAGGAAGAATGGGGACTTGGGAGAAGGGGCTTGTAGGAATGGGGGAGCTTGAGCGTCTGGGGCTTAAGATCCCAAAAATTCTGCCTCATGCATTCCAAAAAGAAACAAATCAATGAAATAAAATGAAATAAAAATGGAAAAAATAATCAATCAATCAATCGTTCAATCAATCAATAAACTTATTTCGAAATTAAACAAAAATGAACAAAAACTTCTGAAAATATGAGAATTTCCCTGAAGTTTGGAACTTTTGTAAAATTGCAAAAAATTTCCAAAAATCTTCCACACACGGCAAATTTTTTTGAGACTTTCTGAAAATTAGTAATAACAAATTGGTTACCTTTCTAAATTTAACACCCCCCCCACGCCTCGCCCAAAAATATTTACTGGTGTAGAATGGCACCAGTATGGCCACAATGTGGTCTTTATGTTGAAAAGAGACTCAATATAACAATTTGTAGCATGTACATTACATGATATGATGTATGAGGGCACTGTGGTTGGAAACAGGAGACTCAGACATGTTTACTGAAAACTTGATAAAGAAAAAAACTGCACCAGATCCTTTTTTAAACCCTATACCCCTATTCCCCCTCTCCAAGGATTGATGGCATCACAACATACATGTACATGTGGAATGGGATACAGTTCCTTATAAAACACACAGCTGTTGAAGCTACATGTGTGCATTAATATGCCATTGCGATGGACATCACTTGGCAAAGGTGACTTACCCATCATACTAACATGCAGGCAGGTGCACTGCCAATCAAATACTGCCAATCAATTCAAATACATAAACCGTGAGATACGGATCAGACGGATTTGTTTGGCTTGTGTGATGACATTTATACATACCTCAGTCAGGTTCAACTTGTTGTGTATTATCTGGTGTGCATCTGACCTCGGAATACTCAAGTTGCTAACCAAGTATGTCTCTAACACACTGTCATTCTTCACAATGTCATCAAGACTAAAATCTGCAGCAACAACAACAAAAAGAATTGCCCGCCCCAAAATGGATTTAAAAAACGCAATTCAATACAAGAAGGACATTTACTGTGACTTCCCCCAGCCCAGATACCCGCAAGGGCTTACATAAATATCTACTAGGCCACTGGTTAGTAGTATGAGAAATTCACTGAAACAAAATTATTTTACGGGAGCAGTGCCTTTCAAAATTTTTCAAAATACATTCTGTGCTGGTGTGAAATTAACTGATTTTTAAAATCATTATCAACTTTGTAAATACATGTATTTGTTGAAGTCGAGCAAACAAGCCGGGCCCAATTTCATGGCTTTGTTTACTGCAAGTGAAGAATCTCTAAATATACCAGAACATTCTGTGCTTGCCGTAAGCGTATTTCATGGGTTAGCAAAGAATTTTTGCTCGTGCGCATGCATACATCCTGTAAATAAGGATTCTGTGCTTACAGGGTTAGCACACTATTTCTGCGCAAGCACTACATGAACATAAGCGCGGAATTCCGTGGTTAGCAGAGGCATGGTGTCGAAAATAGACCACTTGTTGCATATGCAGCACCACCAATAATCTGGGATTGCGAAACAATGGAATAGCCGTTAACAGTTACGGATAGCTTACTAAACGTATGTGTATGCGTACTCGTTGGCATGCGAAACCTCTCTAATATGCGTACCCACACACACACTTTTTTTGGTTTGTTTTTTGCTAATACAGTGTAGTTAAAAAAAAACACACTGCAACACTTGCCCACTCCTAAAACAGCACACAGCACTTTGACACGAGACAAACACCACACAAATCAGTTTGAGGATTTCTCAAGAAAGGTTCAACGCACTTTCAAATTTCATCCGTCTCCTTTCGTTGAAAGCAAACACTGGTCGTGCTGACAGCTTTAAGGCAAGTGCCCTTTCGAAGGTCAGTTTAATAATTGACATGAAGGGGAGAATTTGGTTAAACATTTATTCATAATGCCGTGCACAACATGAAAATGCAAATGCAGTCTCGCCCAAATGCCTTTTTTACACTGAAAATTTATGGGAATATGGTTTGTGTAATTATTGGATAACACACTCAATGAGAGCTTGCACGGTTTAAGTATTGATTCTAAACATCCTTAGAGTTGTTCCATCTGACATGCCATAATTTTCAATAATACTGCAAATATAAGCCAAATCGGAATAACTTGGTTTATAACAGTTTCCCCATTGACTTGTGCACAAAACTGAGTCGTGTTTATCCAAAATGTGCCCATAATTGGCCTACTGTGCATGTGCAGTACAGTCGTATTTGTAATTCCGATTTGGCTTATTCTATTGGTCAGCATGATGTCACTTGATCAAGTTTCTTGTCTCTCATTGGTCGGTGGTGGCTGATCCGAATTGCACCCTTTGTACTCAATGGGGAACGAATAGTGTTGTGGTCAATGGGGGTGGGGGAATGGGGGTGGGGGAATGGGGGTGGGGGGTGGAAGGGAACTAAACAATGTCCTAACAGTTAAAACCTCTCAATTCAATGTTTCCAAATTTCACTGTTCTTTGCAGTACAAATATCTCCCACTTCATACCAAAAACAAGTTGTATGACTATTTTTGACTGCTGTAAAAGAATGGATTAAACACGTAAAATTGTTCCTGTGCAAATTGACTGGAGGGCTTCCCCTTTGCCCGACGCGTAGTGCAATAGATGGAACAGCCTCCAACCTAGAGTTTGTTGAACAATATTGCTGTAAATTAACCTCAACTATATACCAATGTCTTGAAACTGAGCTACATGTAGTACATTTTGAACAGACGGGCTATAGTATGGGTGGTCTTAAGGACAGGGTTATCTTCACAATCATATTTTCCATTACAAATAAAATTTGCACATGAGACTGAAGAGGTCTATAAATTAAGTACCAAACTTATTAATTTCTTTTTTTACAGTTTCTCAGAAAGGTACGCACCTATGGCTACAAGGTGTACTGTCCGTGCTCTTCAACAAGTTGGATTTTTTTCTTCCAACGAATTTTCAAAATGTAGTGCTTCTTTTAACGTAAAAATACATGTAGCTTTTTTTTCGATTTGGGGAGTTTAAACACTCCTATAAAGGCTTATATTCTGGGTTGCTTTCGCGTCTCTATACTGCACAAAAGATAGGCCATGCGGGAACTGAATTATTGTCGGGACGCAAATAATTCGAAATTTGGAAAGCAATAACTCGATAACTAAACGTTGGCGGATTTTTTCATTCGATGTCTCATTTAAAAGTGAACAACTTTTGTATTGCTAGAAAAATAGCAATTGGAAAAAAGAATTTATTTTTCGTAGTGAAACTTGAAAATAGCATGTACAGCACATCTTGAAACTTTCATGCACATGATGCTGCTGTTGTTCATACCATGTTAATACTAGAAAAATATAAATTGACGTACATGTATGAACCCAATCACTAGCACTGTAATTTTACCTGAAAGACGTTGCAAAAATATTGCTGTGTAGTGCATGTACATGTAGGTACAATGCAGACACAGAATAAATGCGTATACATGTACATTTCAAATGTACATTTCATTTCACAGTCATCGTAATTATACGTAAACTCGACCAACCTTGTGCAAGAGCAAAGTGTTCTTCTATAGACCCCTTATCGTTCATCAAATTGTGGAAAGCATTGAGTTCAAGTGCGACACGCTCCAGAGAGAAGTCATCGTCGAAAAGTTGGTTTTCTCGCACCACCTTGTCCAGGCGATTCAAGAATTGCTCAACGCTAGGCGTAAAACACACAGGGGAAACCAATTTAGTCTTTGCCACAGGTTAAATAAAGAATGCCTTTGATAGGTATCCATGTACTTATTGCGGTGTACATGTATGTGCAATACACCTGCATAAAAACACAATATTTTAATTTGTCTGTTTACCTTTGCACGTGGCTATTTTGTTACTTCTTGTAAATTTTATTTATAATTTGTAGTTAGATGTACATGTAAAAATAGCAGCGAAGCGAGCCACCGAGCGTAGCGAGCGGAGTGCGTAAAGACCGGGGTTCCAGCTCTCGGATTTTAGCTTTTTCTAGGCCTTTTACTTTTTAGATGGCCCTAATGTCAACCATTCCATAGAATAAATGTCACCCTGTTTTATGAAAAATAAATGTAAGCAAGAGATAAGTAAAAAAAAATCGGAATCATAAATTTGTCAAGAAATGTCAAATTTCTCAGACAACTAATGTTCAAATGGTACCAAACTCTCCAAAATTTGTCGAACACCAGGAGAAATATCATGAATCAGTGTTCAATTCAATTGAGTCAATAGATGGTAGACAACTGGACATGACGTATCACAATGTCACAATTTGTGTCCCAACTTCACGGAGTGACCCATATCAAAGTAAAGAGCCGATTATGCTCTTCTAATGCATACAAAAAAACTGACTAGTACAAAAATGTCCTTAAGACTCATTTGTAAGATCCAGTCACAAATGTTATTTCTACATTTTAAACTTTAAAAAAGTTCTTCTCACGTGTATGTAAAATCTAAAGGGAAACCCCCAAAAGTAATGCAACACACTCCAGAAAATTAAAAGACACTCACCCAGAATTGGGGTGATCCGGAAATCCAAACTGATCTCTCTCAAACGATGGGCAGAAAGTTTGCAGAACGGGTATGATGCCAGACGACGGTAACGGCATAGCAGAGAAGTAAGCTGAATAAAGACGTATTCAAGCAATAAGTTCAGCTAACATGCATAAATGCTGATGATGAACGTACAACTCAGGCCAAGTTAAAAAAAAGAAAGACAAGAAATTAAATACGTTTAGCATCCCAACCCACTTCCTTTTAGAATGTTTCCTTCCAAAAATCTTCCAAAAGAAAGAAAAGTGAGTAAGAAAGGGGTCAAGGGTTCACCTGGTTGCAATATTAGAGAGGTTCCACAGGCGAACGGATACGTGTTTCATCTAGCAACCTGTCCGCCCGTCTTTTGGACGGGTGAAGTGTGATTTTGGACGGGCAGTTATCAAAATAAACAATTAAAAATGACGGGTAGAATTTTGTCAAATTTAGGTGAAAGCATATTTAAGAAATTGAATTGTATTTTTGGTCCAGAATAAAAAAAAAAACCACACAAAAATACCTCACAGACGGCCAGCTCGTATCACTGCGTGCAGGGGAAAATTAACACGGGGCGCGGCAACAGCATTGCAGGTTCCCTGCAACGCATATTTTGTTCAAAGCCGATTTTCTAAGAAAACGTTCTTGGAATGGTCGTGACACTGTGTCTGATTTCTTGTGTCAGATTTTCAGAATGCAACAGGGTACAAAAATTAATTTAGTACCACTGGAAAGCCCCCGAGTTACTCTTTATTCTGGTGTATAAACCTCAGAAAGTCAAGCTTGGGAGACATTCCTCAACATGCCGCAGCAGGTCACAAATGTCAGCGTATTTTTTCCCTATCAAACAGCAATGCAACATTCATGATTATTATTTTTTGTTGCTGTGCAAACTCTTCAAATCGGTGTTCATGTATGTAATCTGATAAACCTTTCTGGACAGCACCCCAAAGTTTCTTTTAAAATCCATCTTTTGGATACGTATTTATGCCATATCCCATTCCGTGACGTCTTTGAGACCCATCCAAACTCACTGCATTTGTAGACTACATGAACGCATTTTGCATAAAGCAGCCACTGATTACAGAAGAAATATCTACAGCCTTTGAAATGAAAGCCTTTTTTCCTGAAATATTACTGTTTCTGTTTTTAAACGGAAGAAAAAAGAAAAGTTAAATAGAGACTGAAACAACAGGCATCGTCCGGATGTGAACCTACTTTGTCTGACGTGCTTTGAGGGTTGCTGTTTCCGAATTAAGATCAAGATGACAAACAGCACCAGTGGGATGAGCGTTTCAAAAGTCACAGTCAACTGAAACAGAAATTGAAACCAATGAAAATTAGATTTTTGGGCAGGAAAACACCACAAAATGTCTGGCAAACGGGTTTGGTATGGTCTGAGACTGATTATATTAAGCAAAAAACCCAAAACGCCCCTCAAAACAAAAAAGTAAGAGGGCAGGATTTTTGTTGACAACCTCCTGTAGTTAGCCTGCCCATGGCTGGCATGTCATGGTCTGTGCTTTGGCTTTTCCCGTAGAGCTATATCAAACGCACAGTTTTTCCAGCAGAAACATCACATTCATAATTTAGCTTGTCAAGACTTACATTTTGTTGGAACGGCTTTTCAATTTTGGCTAATTGTCACTAAGGTGATGATGATTTGCATGTGAATGGTACAGTATTATCAACAGGGAACATTCCGGGATAGAACGAATCCTCTAAAAAAAGTATGATGAGGTAGAATAGTGCTGCAATGGACAGACTTGATTACGAATGATTTGGTATCAGGCTAAGAATCATGAAATTCCCCTGTTTGGGCAATGCAATGGCCTGGCGCATTATAACCATGGAATGTTTGTTCGTGAATAACTACTCTCAGTTAAAGACCAGCTTGCAATGGGCTACTAAGAGCATCTAAGAGTGACAGTCGGCTATAACCTGGCTGGTTATGTTGGGTGGCTAAGAAGCTTTTATTGGAATCCACTCCGTATATAATACAGCTTGAAGGAGTAAAATGATTCTCAGAAATAAACTCAACATTTCAGTCAGTATGTTCTGGCCAACTTCAGGTGACATTCACTTTAATACCAGCTTACATGTTCACAGAATACTGCAGTATCACTCAGTTTACTCACGGGCTCGTATGCTGCACTCACGCAGTATAAGCCATGCCCGGATCGGGTCTTTTGTGGCTACGGCTTCAAATTTGTCTACTGTCGGGCTACGGTGAATAGCCGTAGCCACTGATGACAATGCCTGTGACTAGTGATACCATAGTCTTACATGGAGACGCCTCGATATGTGTGTTGCCAACATAATGTACAAATGCTATGACACGAACACGAACCATTCAAATTATTTCTTATAATGAGTTTCCTTTATACACGTACATGTATGTACCCCAGAAATAAACGTACAAAAGAAGTTTCCCAAGACACATATTATAAAATCAGCCTTGAGAAGCAAAATCTTTTTAAAGCAATATTCAGTGATTTCTGTGCAACATTGCCAGGTAATGTCGACAGAAGATAGTATCGATTGCTGCTCCAGAATCAAAACACAGCGTACGCCGGGTTTGAACTCGTGAATCTGACAAAACAAATTATTGCTCACTAATAATCACCAGGAAGGTTTCGAGTTGGTCGTTAGCTTCAGTTCCATGGGATTCGCATTCTTGTAAAAACTCAAGTTGCAAAGAATCTCATGAAAATTATGACAGTAACAGAGGAAATCAACAAATATTACTGCTTGTAAAAGGCTACTTTGCAATTTAATTACGCAACACCATAATCTTATTCAAACACAAATATGCATATCATTGATTAAAAAAATTCTGACGTCACTTATACAGCATGTAAAACTGTCCCAGGCGTTTATGAATGTTGTTTTATAAATGTGGAAGCTCAATTTTAGATGTGCTAGACATGGTACACATTCTGTTGATTGGCATGATGTCACTGGGTCTTGTTTCTTGTCTCTCATTGGTCAGTGGTGGCTGTTACAAATCGCACCCTATGTACATGTACTCAAAGGGGAATGAATAGTGTTCAGACTGTGCGCATACAAATCTACTTCATCTGAATTTAACCCCACACATGTTTATGCCATCGCTTTGACCCAAATCATCATGACGCACAGAGAAAGAGATTTGTTACATGCAGGAAATCTCTGTAGCTGTCTCCTATTTCTATTCTATTTTCTCTTCTCTTCCTTGTTGGTTTGATATATTTTGATTAGTTCTGCTTTTTTTCTGGTTGCTTTTTTTTATAGCACCATGTGCACTTTCCTGGTTTGATATGTGAGCTTTATAAATATATAATTACATGTAGGCTACATGTATTACTTAAGTATTATTTCTTTATTATCATTAGCTCCACATACATGTACATACATGTACGGTGTTTCCCTACTGCTACAAAGAGTGACATTGTTTATCATCTGCTCATTAGGCCAAGTAAACAAAAAAGTTTAGCGTCCCTGCCAGCTTCCTTTTTAGAGGCCGCCTGCTTTATTTTCTTTTTTTTCTTTTCTTGAAAAAAATAATATCCATAAGAAATGCAAAAGGAAGAGACGAAATTCCTGCTAATCTATCTATTGCATGTTTTGAGTCGATTCAGAGGACTCCACTGTTGGCGGTAGACATCTTGAAAAAAAAGGGGGGTCAGCCATCTTGGAAAATACTGCCTTCAAGTATATTTATAAATATTCTGCCTTCAAGTATATTTATAAATATATGTTTATTTATTTGAAACTTGAACAACTTAATCAATGCATTCAGCTGAAAGAATGACAATTGGTGGGCGTGGGCATCAGCTGTGTTTAACATCCTACCCTGGGGCGCAAGTTCATGGCTCTCCTACATGTAACCACGGAATTCCGCGCTTACGAACCCCATCCTGTGCTTACAAAGCTAGCACAGAAAATTCTTTGCTAACCCATGAAATATGTTTTTATGATTAGCACCAATATTTTCTACATGTATAGTTTGTGGCATTCTTTGCTTAATACTGTAAGCATGAAGTTGGGCCCCGGTCTATCTGGCTTTAAGTAATCCTTTTTCTTGGCCCCATTATGATGTGAAACTGGATCAAACCATTGCTGAAATCACTTTCAGTTTTACACATCATAAACTACATGTACATAGTTCCAGAATGTTGATTTACCTAATCCATCCCACATTAGGACAATCATGGTAAGGAGCACTACCTCACTTTCTAATTGTCACACAGTAGAAAAATGTTACAAAACATTTTTTAAAAAGGCCTCCTCCTTCTTTTTTTGAAAAAGGCATGGGTTGGTGGGGGTGGGTGGGTGGGGGGGAGCATTTTTCATGGAAGATAAGGTTGCCTGGACTTACGGTACATGGATATCAATGGGGACAACGATTCTTGTCATACTACGAAGACCATGGTAATACCATCTTTTTTCAATACTGGAGTATTTCCTAATGTTGCAAAAAGCATGATCATATCTACAAATGACAAGCATTGCAGTCGTACATTTGTTGAATTATACATGTGGGGACACAAGCACTGAGAATGGCATACACTTATTGCTGCATCATGTACATGGTCTGAAATTAGGAAAAATGCACCGCAACCATAACAGATACTTTAACCCTAACCATCCCAAACCTGCCAAAATCCAACACCACGTTCTGTTGTATTTTGTTTGATTCAGGACTGAAGAGACTTGGCACCATTACTTTGCATGGGACTTGATGCCCTGATTTTGTCCAAGTACAAATAATGTGCCATTGGTTTACCACACAGTGTTGGGTTTTGGCGGATTGAGGATAGTTGCTAGCCAAAACAGCTAGGGGGTTAACCTAACCACCCTGTATCCATCAAAATCCACACCCCTGTTTTGGAGGATTTCGGCAGATTCAGGACATCTCCATATTGAACAAACTGGGGGATTTTGATGGATTCAGGATTGTAAGCGTAGCAGAACTGCAGTATTATGATGGACTCGGGATAGCTCCATATTGTGCAGATGCCCAGGATTTTGATGGATTCAGGATCTCAACAGTCACTCCTTGGTCATGTTTGTTGATATCTATTGATACGTGCGGTATCTACCCTGTTGGTTTCTGATGGACTCCAGGTGGATTCTGATGGACTCCAGGTGGATTCTGATGGACTCCAGGTGGATTCTGATGGACTCCAGGTGGATTCTGATGGACCCCAGGTGGATTCTGATGGACTCAGGACACCAGTTTTTTTTTCATATCAAAATTGATGGATTTTGGTGGATTCAGGATACTTTCTAGTAAAAATACCCAAGGGGTTAGGGTTAAATAACAAAAAAAAGAGCTATTTCCCAAACTTACCAGGCTTCTCCTCTTCAAGACAAAATTCTTCCAGAGAAGGACACGGAGTTGGTGAAAGAATCCCATTGTCATTCCGTCAGTCTCACTACTGGCCAGCCAGGAACGTGGATTGGGTCTTTGAAGGGGCTCCATGTGAATCTATTAAACAAAAATACAAGAAGACGACTGAAATTGCATACACTCAGACTGAGACCTTATCAGCAGAAAAACTGGAAAAAGTTACCTTGTAAAGCTTCAGGTCATTTTTACTCACCTCTTAGGTTCTGAAATTCTCCAAAATTTTCAAGTGGCAAAGATGAGGATCTGAACATTTCACCTGCAAAATCAGGGGTTTTAATTCTTAAGTCTTAATTAATCTGGGGTCTTAATAACCAGAGTTATGGACTTCCAAACCCCCAAGAGATGTTTTCTTCCACCTCTGGCAGCAGTGAGTGAAACCATGTGACCAAATTTTGAAGCATCTGCGTGCAACACAAAAATGGACTGGTTCAATGAACAAAACCTGTCCTATTGTTAATGTGCATCTTGAAGAGAATGACTTTTGGGAGAAAAGTGCACAGTGTAATGGAAGGAAAACTGGGTTCCAGATTGTACAGGTAGAAACACACTCATTGAAGTAGGACAGGTACATGTAATCAGTCTATTTCTTGGAGGGTATGAGGTTGAAATGCTCAAATTTATAATCACATGACATGATGCCAGATCAGCAGGTAACACCTCATGTAGCATTTGATTGCCCATAACTCACTTTAGAATCAGAATTAAGACTTCAAATTTGGCAGGTGAAATGGTCATGACGACTTCTCTGCAATGTGGAATATTTGGGGGATATTGTTAACTTTGTGGCAAGTAAAAAGCCAAACACTTCTCACCCAGAAACCTTTTTCCACTTTTTGCTACATTAAGTTTTGGGACATACACTAGGTACATGTATGGGAGTCCCAAATTTTCGAACTAGTATACACTGCTTATAATAATGTACACGTATACACTGTAGGAACAATCTGTTGCAAAGTTGCTTGCATGCACGAGGGCAGTTGTTACAAGTCTGACCCATCGGAAGTGCCCAGACCGCTAAAACATTATGATTTACAGGAAAGACCAACAGCATTCGTAGAAATAGAAAAAAATATTACACCCAAGAATTGATTTCAGGGAAACATCTTTAACATTTTCCTGATCATCAAAACTGTGGTAGGCCACAATGCTAAAACAGTACAACAGATAGTGCACATGACATATGCACACGTTACATGCAGGCGTTATAGCCTGCTACGTGTACAATTGACATTTTCTGGCAATTTTAACATGTTTACCTGGTTACTGACACCTAAACATTATTTTGGGGTATCTTCTTTCGATTTCTACGAACATCTGAAGTCTTTCCTGTAAATTATAACATTTCTGCTAGGTCCAACCTAGCCCCTGGTGTGTGGCCAAGGGCCAATTTCGATCTTCTTCTCTGTCCATTTCATACAGAGACCGCAAGCTTTAAGCACAGGAAAGAGCTGGCTAACTTCAGAGGCAGAATTTGCTTAACAATAGAAATCGCCAGAACTGATGAAGAAACACTAATTTAGGAGTGAGAAAATTTAAATTATTCTTTGAAAATACTTGGACTTTTCTGTCACGGCCCATAGACTTTGTACACAAGGTCTAAGGTGGTGGTGAGATACATGTATGGAATTTTTTTCTGAAATCTCCATGCACGTGCACGCGTTAGCACAACTTTGTCGTGAAACAGCACTTAAGCTAGCATATTTTTTGCTTTAACCCTAACCACCCTGAATCCATCAAAATCCATACCCCTGTTTTGGTGAATTTCGGCGGATTCAGGATACCTCCATATTAAACAAATTGGGGGATTTTGATGGATTCAGGATTGTAAGCCTAGCGGAACAGCAGTATTATGATGCATTCAGGATACCTCCATATTCATATTGAACACATTGAGCCATGTGATACAATTCTGAACAAGAATGGGTGGTTATTTTCTCAAATTGTTTGGTTTGTGACCCTTTTTGGTGGGGGGTACGATAGTAAAATCTTTTCGGCCCATCGTCCGGCGCATCCAACTTTGTCTGCCTTTGAAATGAAAATCGTTCCTCAAAAATAACTTCGCCCTGTTCACCAAATCGCAGGCACAGTGCAGGTACGGTCACTTAAAACAAACATCGTGAACATGACAAACACTAATTAATGGCTAAATGAAGCAATAGTACAGGAATTACACATGCTTTGCCTACCTCATCAGCCAGCATATTCTGTCGAATAACCGACCTTTTTCATCGAAAACAATTGTCTACGTACAGCGACAGCTAAGTTGTTTGTTGACGTAGATGCAGCTGGCTAGGCTGGACGCAAACGATAACAATCATGCATAATTATTAAATGTCTGTGACAAGTCTGGGTTTAAGACAAATATATCACACAATACCCTACAGTGGATGAGCATGGCGCCCGGCTATGCAAATGTCCGGATATGCAGCGAAAACCACTGCACTACCGCCGTCATTGCGGTCTAGCGCCCTCTATCTACACTATAAACGTACATATTCCGGAACGGCCAACATGGAAGTGAGAAAGCTGTCGAAATGTTTTCAATATGTAATCGTTTTTCTGATGGTTGTGATTGCCTGTGACTCTCGAAAACATGAACTGAATCTTACAGTAAGTTCTAAAACCCTCCGTTTTAAATTTAATTACGTCAGAAGTGAGGAAAATCATCATACTACTACTATTATTATTACTAGTACTAGCAATGATTGATAACTTAAAACATTGACTCATTGCATTACGCCATTAGGTCAACTCGCCCCCTGGCCGACTCGCCCCCTGGCCGACTCGGCCCCTTACCGACTCGCCCCTTATCGACTCGCCCCTTACCGACTCGCCCCTTACCAACTCGCCCCCTCGCCAACTCGCCCCCTGACCAACTCGCCCCCTGACC
>JAULKO010324972.1:0-13041 GCA_032356045.1 Mediaster aequalis | reverse complement strand
TTCTTTTCTCATTAATCTTCCATACAATTCAGAAATCAACTGGAAAAAATGCAGCCTCAATTTTGGAGGAAGGATAAAACAGAAATGGATTATGTTTTTTCAGAATTTGGACCGTCGCGGTGTCGTTGGCTCATTCTGATTCCTCCCGTCGTAGGAACGTTAGTATGTTAACACGGCCCACTTTGTTGCCGACACAGCAATATTCCCGATCCCCGCGTACTTGTTTGTATCACGGCTCCAGTTTTCGTCAATAATGAAGAAGAATGCCATGCAGACATTACAACCTACCTTTCAACATTCCCACCATAAACCAGGCTGTCAGGTAATCATAATGTCAAAATGTCATCACGTTGCTGACCAGTTGTAAAGTTGAGTCGAGTAGTCAGGCAGTTTGTACGTAAAGTTCCAAGAGTGTCGGACGACATTTTGATTAAAACTTCATTAGTAGGCCTACGTTACTAGTCATGAAGACGAATTGTAACACTCCATTCAGCAACAAGTTTAAAACAAAAAGTATTCAAAGATGACTAGAAATAATTTAAAAATATTTTTTCAATTTGTTTTTTACTAGTTTCAGAATAATCCGTTTTATTTTTGATGTTCGTGACATTGGGTTGAAAATAAAAGTACTGTAAATACGACGTCCTGGGGCTAGACTGGTTCCCGGTCCCTCATCATCTTTGAGACGCTGGAACCAATCTACACCGGCGCGATATTAATTATTTGCTTATTCAGGTTTAGGGCCACTTTTTTTACGCAGCGGGCATTAACAACTCGCAGCGACCAATAGGAATAGTGAAACTGTCCCAGGCGTTTATGAATTACGATCGGGACAGTTTCAAGTGGGCGCGGAGCGTGTTCTAACCTGTTTAAGACCGCGTCGAAATTGTTCTCACGCGATACGCAATAGCGGGAACGTTTAATGCGCACAAAAGGCAATGACGTTCAAGCGTTCATGTACTTATTACCGAGTTTTTATCCCGCGCACACGCACACGCACGTATGTGTGCACTGATGCAGAACCTCGTATACTGCACAAACTGAAGAAACGGTGGGGTGGAAAATTTACGTTTTTATCCCTTTCAAAAGAGGTTTTGTCGTTCTTTTTTTTAAAAGGGCATTTATTTTTGACTTAAAAGTGAAATGTTCGTCAACATTTCAAATGTTGTCGTTTTTACTCCCTATAACACACATACAGTCAATCTCTTCTAAAACATTTTGCCAAAATTAAAAGATAACGTTTTGATGTTGTTGTCGTTGTTGTTGTTGTTGTTGTTGTTGACAGGGTCATTTGGCTTGCGTTTGTGCTGTGCCTTGGAGTGACTGGCTGCGTCGTATTGGTTGGATTCTACAGCTTGAACATGCTTCCACCGAATAATCCAAGAGTACAGCTTGCGTACGGTTATTGTTCTCTATCTCATATATAGAGAAGACAGAATAGTACTTGTAGTTATAACATATTAAAATAGAATAGAATAAAACAGAAAATTTAACTGAACTCTGCTAATTGACCTATCGCGCTAGAATCGCGTCAACGCAGCTTGGAGAATACTGTCCAATCATATCAACTATACTTCCACGTGGTACGCGCAAAATCTGAGACAAACAAAAATTACCGTACAAAAGTCCATAGAGTTGTCTAAGGGGCGTGGCTACCCGCTAATGAGCGATATAGGTCAATTACGGTTGTCAGATTTACTTTTTATATTTAGATATTGTGCCTTTCTTCTGTATAAGTTATGCTATGTTGGTCAACTCATACATACATACATGTCTTAAATCAAGAGTAGAATATATAATTCCAATTTAACCATAATGTTTTATATAAACATAAATTTTTTTCGTATTTTCGCAGAGCACACAGAGGAAATTCTGAAGTTCGTCTTGGGAAAAACCAACTCAAGGATGATACGAGCTACGGAAATGCACTCCAGTTTGGGCAAGGATTGAACCTGTCCGCAAACATCGACACTCTGATTCAAGGAATCGCTTTCAATCAAACCTATAAAGATACTCTCGTTGCAGACATAAAGAGGAGAGAAGATTTAAGAACGAGCAGCTGGCATTTGGATGAAACTCAGTACATCTCGGACATTCAGTTTTCCAACTACATGGTATAAAATTACATTCTTGTTGGGGATCATAGGAGCCGGGGAATACAAACCAACAATAACAACAGCAAAACATTTGCCCTTTATAAACAACTCGATCTCTTCACAAGATAATTAAAACTAACATTGCTCTTACATTTCGAAATTTATGCAGATGTTCTTTTACTTCCGAAATTTTGGTTTGTATAGGAAAGTGCTTGAAACTGTAGATAAATTTCCTCATTATGTGAATCAGAATTTTTAAATTGGTGACAATTCTTCCCAATTTTCATTTGACTAGAAATGTCCGACGTCGCTCCGCAAAAAGCTTTTGATGGAACCATTTTTCCGCCGGAAATATATACCTGAAATTCCAGTGTTGATGTGGAGCAAACATTACAGCGAAGAGGAGTACACACGCCTATCACAGTATTTCGGCATCTTCGGCTGGAAAGTTGCACGGGCTAACGGTAAGATAACTTACAGCCTTTTTACAGGGTTCTTAAATTCTCAAGATAATTTAAGTTTTCTATTAACAGCAAAATCTTGACTTGAAGTACAGTTTCCTATAATCATATAAATCGATGTATTTTTTTGAGATATGTACTGTAGTTTTATCGCATTACTGTCGTACATTGTAACAAGTTCTGACCTATTCTGGCAAACAGCGTGAGGAAAAGGACATTTTCATTCAGATTAACACTCATTTTAAACATTTCTCCAATTTCATGTGTAATAGGAAACTGATTAAATCTGATACTCAAGAAACACAGTTTCGTTACATATTCCACATTTTATTCAGAGTGTTCTTAGTAACCGTGATTTTCCGTAATGCAAATAACCTAGTGGATAGCTGTGCTCAATTGGAGCGCAGCTCATACGTCGCTATCGCTGACAAAACTGGGTGTGGACAGAAAGCAGGATAGATCTGAATACACTCAAATGTCTGAAACAGTACAAACAACAACAAAAACAGATAAACTAATTTAGGGGACAGGGCCGCATCCCACCTGTTGAGTAATTCTGTGGTACATGTATATTTCTCATGTAGTGATTGCCTCTGCTCTCAGTCTTCTGAACACATCGAGCAACACCTACATGTTTGACAATGATCGTTTACCAGGGCAAAATGGCTGCACATCATGTGCTGTCATCGGTAATGGAGGTATACTCAATGGTTCCAACATGGGCAAGGAAATCGATGCACACGATTACGTGTTCAGGTGGGTGGCATCTATCAAACTATATACTTGAGATCATAATACTGACCAAAACGATGAATCTGAACTCCCTGAACATTTAAATGGGTTGATATGTTTCGGTTGCCCTCTTCCCATCTTCCTGAAAGCTGTGAAATTATGCTGGCCAAAACGCCGAGTTGAAAACCTGGTTTTTTTATGATCCTCGAATGAATATCTTCAGCAGATTAAAAGTCGACGTTTTTGTTGTATGTTGTTATTTTGCAAGAATGAAAACATTCAAAAGTGAACCCAAAAAAATACCATTTCGAATTTTCGATCTGTAGGCCGATATACATGAATTATATTTGAGCTTTGAAGTCACATGTATCACATGTTTGTCATTTCAGAGTGAACGTGGCTCTAACCGAAGGACATGAACAGGACGTGGGGACGAAGACGTCGTTTTACTGTGCCGCGTTCCGCTCCCTCTCCAACTCGTTGCATAGTGGCAAGCGATTTGGCTTCAAAGCACCACCATACCAGAAAGTAAACATTGCGTCCACGACGTTCAACTCATTCAGTCAGAATATCTGTCAATTGCTGTTGCTTCAACTCAATTCTCTCTTCCCTTCACTCTTACTGTCTTTATTTGCTTGGATATTCTTGAATTTTCCGGTTACACGATATTACTTTAAATTCATCTCCACCTTGTTACAGCAACTGTATAACATAAATCCAAGTATGAGTGCCATTCAATTTATTTATAGTTTGAAGTCAAATATTTCATGACCGATGGGATCAGAAAATCAACAACGTTGGGCATGGCCTCTCTGTCAAAAATTTTCACTTCAAAAGATAACAGTTTTTTCAACGTGCAGCCTTACAGATACATGTACCACGTTTGTCTCTCATATAGGGTATCCGTTACGTGTTTTCCCCCAAAACTGAGTGGGCCTACATGTTCCTGGATGCCGTATTAAGAGGCAAGCAAGCTCCTCGCAACCCTGTAGACAACAGGTAATTAGGAGCAATTTGTTCGCATTATAATCTCGTCATTCTGAAGAAACTTAACAAGGTACAGTGACAAAGCAGGTTTTTTTTAGGGGACACGGGTGTGGACCCATGGAGAACCCCCTCTGCATTTTAATGAAAGCGTTGAATAGCCTGTCATACAAGACATGTATCTCCATGAATTGTCTGCACATGAGGAAACTTCGAACACACAAAGCAATGCCCCATTACTGCAAAAGACATCCAAAACACATATCCCTGGCAATTTGAGCGTGTAAAAAAAGTATAACCTCCATTTTTGTCCAAGGGAACTTGACTTGATGGTTGAAAGCGTGATCTGACAAACTCAGACAAAATGTACCAACCTGGTCGCTAGAACGGTTTTAAGTCAGATTAGAAAAATCACAATAAATAGCATTGTGTAATTTCAGGCTAAATGTTTTACAAAACTTTTTTTATTTATTTATTTCAGAACTCCACCAAACTTCCAGACAGCGCTGTCAGCAAAAGACATAAAGCTGGTCCACCCTGACTTTGAGAGATATCTCAGTTTTGGGTCTGTATCAAGAATAATGACAATTATTTGTTTGTACATCATGCATGATGTGTGTAATTCTTTCTCCCCCCCCCTCCCTCCCCCTCCCCCCTCTCTCTCTCTCTCTCTCTCTCTCTCTCTTAAAAAAATATATTTGTTCTCTTCACATTTGAATAGAATTTCCACTCTATTCATTCTAAAATATGGGAATGGAACTTAAACAAAAAACCACCAATTGTCACCTGATTCTAAAAAGTTCACGCAATACTGGCGTTTTAATTTTACTTTGCTTATTTTCTACTTATTCTTAGATGGGTAAATTCTTCACGTAAACAAGCAACTATATATAGACCATCTACTGGGGCTATTATGCTCCTGCTTGCATTGCATACTTGTGACAAGGTGAGTTTAAAAATCAGTCCATTAATACTATAGGTATTACTATTATGCAAATAAAAGGACACGCCTTTTTCAAAAAAGGAAGGTGGAGGACCCCCTTTTTTACTTCTATTTTTAGATCCCGCCAGGCAGTATTGTCCAAGATGGCCGCCTCCTTTTTCAAAATGGCTTTCGCTTCAAAATGGCTTCCACCAATCGATTGAAAACACGTAATAGATAGAATGAGAGGAATTTCGTATCTTCCTTTTGTATTTTTTATGAATTTGGTTTTTACAGAAAAGACCACCCCAAAAAAAAGGAAAAAGGAAACGAGCGGGTATGCTAAATATGTTTTTGTTTAATGTTTCTTGGCCTCAGAGTCACAGTGTCTATTCCTAAAATTGTTCTTGACTGGCAGTGACGTATCCAGGATTTTTCGGGGGAAACCGATTTTAGTACGACAGTTTTTTCGCCAAAATGTAAAAACAAAACAAAACAAATTACCCCATGAAATTTCGCGTCCGGAAATAATTTTAAAAGCGGGTAGCGCGGAGGGGCGACGACGTGTATTGCTGCAGTTGTCGATTCATACACTGCTCATTGCACAACCAAAAACAACATGAAAACATCATCAAACATTTACGACCGGGGAAGATCGGCGCAACCCCCCCCCCTTGCGGGTTACGCCAATGTGACCAGGGAAAGACACTTCGTGCAAGAAAGCTAAGTTAATGTCAGAAGATGGAATTCTTGCGTCGGGGATGATGTAAATTTAATGAGGATTTTTGCCCTTTCCCGAGTTAAGTTGATAATAAAGCGGTAATTCACCCATACATTCAGTATGCGCCATACATCAAAGTACAGACTCGCAGGGATCGTCCCAACTATAGTTGGGACGATCCCAATAGTTGGGACCGTCCAGACTATAGTACAGATTGTCCCAATAGTAATTAAGCTGCATTTAAAGAAATGTCTGCAGGTGCTGTACTCTTCTTTATATGGGTGTATATTGGGCACCGTGGGTCAGATAGTCCCATTCAACTTCTATACCCCACACTCTCTCAAATTCAGAATTCAATTGTTGGAAAAAAATCGAAGTACGTCGTCCTTTTAAAAATTCTGCTCGACAAATTACTTGAGTGCAACACTAATTCCGATTATACATATGCGTTGAATCTACAGGTTGATGTGTATGGATTTGCCGGGAGTTTCGAAAAATATTCGGAATATTACTACGACACTTCGTTTCGGAAGCACGTATCGTACCTCAATCACGACTACGTGGCTGAGAAGAAACTCTGGATCAAATTAAACCAAGTTGGGGTAATCAACCTGTACACAAGAGAGTGAGTCAAGGGCGTGGTTTTTTCTTTAAGAAATATCAAGTATTTGATGCCATGTCATCTGGATCTATCACAGACTTTTGTTTTCAAACTAAAGGCAGCGTAGTTGTTGTTTATCACATTGGTGCTTAACGGATTTGGAAGTAAAATTCTTCAACTGTTTCCAATGCGCTAACAATTGTCCTCTCTACAATCCTGCGACTGCGGTGTTAGTTTGTCTATGAACCATCTTCCATAGTTAAATGAAATGGACAGACAATAAAATGCAATAAAGACAAGATGTTTATTGTTTAAACTATTGTGACCGTGACCTTTGAACTTTCGGTCACAAAAGCAATAGGTTTCTTCAGAATACCGAGAGCAATCCACAAAACAATTTGGACTAGGAATTGTCCTTATAGGCGGTTTACCCTCCTTTCGTAAGGAGTGTTACTTTTGATGTACTTAGGTTCGTGAAATTTGGCAATTTGAACAATCCCCAGTTAAGACCGTAGTTACCTCGTGAGGAGTGAGGACAAGAATTCATACACTTATTCCATTATCTCAGTTAATATTGTCTTCATCAGGTGCATCACTCTTACTTGAAAAGCGTCAAATGGGTAATTATCTTAAAATATTTTTCATTGTAACCAACTCTCAAAATAGGTTTGGAGGGCCTGACGTTTTAGCAGAATTTTCAAAGCTGAACAGGATAGAAATGTCAATTTATAGACTGAAATCGATTAAAAGTACTCATCATCATAATCCTTGTTTTATAGAGTGAACAAAGAAATTGACAAAAGTGGGTTTTGAACCTGCGACCTCTGGGACGTTCTACCAACAGCTACATTTCCCTTTTGATGATATTCTATATTCTTAACTGTTTATTCCAATTAAGAAACATCCCAACAATCAGGGGGAGGGTTAATACGCCAGCTAACATTTACAGCAAAATATAAATATGACGAGTTGGTTCGCAAATATAATGTCAGATGAAAACGACTCAATCAGAGGGTGTATTGCTATTATTCAATGTGTCATTATTTAGCCCTTTACAGAGAGTCTGCTATGATCGAAAGTCAGGCCCTCCTAACTTTTATCATTGATATCTTTCAAATAATTGCAGATCGCATGCAGCTTATATGTAGATATTAGTCCATTTGTCTTGATAATATATTGTTTAGTAGTTTAATCAGGTAGAATTAATACTTTTACGCATGTCTGAATTTAGCACAGTTATTGCACAATTAATCAGCTACAGAATTATAGAATTATAGGGCTTGCCCCGAACATTCCCTACGCAATTCTAAACCATTATGCGTTGGTAAAGGTTATGCCAAGCACATCTTTCATACGGACAAACTTTAAACTGTGTCAGATTATGTTTGAAAACCCTTTAACCTTTGGAAAATCAAATTTGAAAAAATAAAAAACACGCTTTAAATGTTGGTAACAAAATGAAAATGTTGGGGAAGGTCCAGGGTCCTTTCTAGTGAGTTTGGCGGCGGCTTCCTGGCCAGTGTAATGTTAGCTCTGAAATGCAT
Source organism: Mediaster aequalis (assembly GCA_032356045.1). Classification (NCBI taxonomy): domain Eukaryota; kingdom Metazoa; phylum Echinodermata; class Asteroidea; order Valvatida; family Goniasteridae; genus Mediaster; species Mediaster aequalis. The sequence continues at coordinate 4,980 of JAULKO010324972.1, read as the reverse complement.
AAAGAACCCACACGTGCAATAACACGTTTGCCAGTCTTTTTGAAATAAAACTTTTAAATAGTTTATTACTTGTCTAATTAGTACTTGCTTTTTAACAAATGTTTTACTCTTTTTTAATGATATTCTAAACGCTTTTTTTATTGCTTTATTTCCTTTCTTTTCTTTCTTATACAAATCATTCGCAGTCACAATGACGTCACAATAGTATCCACTTTCGCTTTCGCTCATACCGGGGTTAACTGTAGTGAATGTGCGAGACCAATATCAGATACTGACGGCCAGTGCCGTAAATCCGTGTCCAAAAGTGGGGGGGGGGGGATGGTCAAGAATTTTCCCCCAAAAGTGACTTCCAGAAATGTTTGCCTGAAAATATTTTGATAAGGGGAGGGATTATCAGGGGCGGATCCAGGGGGGCGTGGGGGCGCACGCCGCCCCCTTTTTCCTTCAGAAAAAAATTAAAAGCAAGATGTAGAGAGCGAGAGAGACTCAAAAAGAGAAGGAAAAAGAGGGAGGGACAAAATTAATAGTCACGCCCCCCCTTTTAGAAAATCCTGGATCCGCCACCGATTATCAAGAACTTGAGAGCGCTTTTCAAAAACGTATACCACATGTGCATATATGCAGCTCTAAACATGGTCGCACATCCAACAATACAAATGATTTATCACATGATTTTAAGTTTTGCATTTAGTGTCGCAAAATACGCCTGTTTTTTTTAATGGTACATGAAACTCTGGGGGATGATTATATGGGCCATCCCCGCCCCAAAAGTGGGGGGATATATCCCCCATCCCCCGGAATTTACGCCCATGCTGACGGCAAATGCTTTTAATTCGTGGGCAGTATGAATAACATCAACCAAAAAAGCTTGCTAGTTAAACTGTACAATTCAACCAACAAACACATAAATATATATATACATATATATATATATCCAATGAAATCGGCATTTATCACAATCCAAAGTGCTCGATACATCTCTGTAGAGCTATAATTATGAAATTAATTTGGATACTTATTATGAAATTAATTTCATTCTGCTGATGAGTGCCAAACGGTACGAAACAGTCTGTCCAGAATCAAATATGCCAAAGTTGATTTAACTCGTATCCAAATTAATTTCATAAATATATATATATATATATATATATAATATATGAAACCAAGTACAGAAAGTATTTTTATTATTGTACACAAAGAACTATCTTTGAACAATCAAACTCCTCAACATTACATCTATCCATTTGATGGCATCAACAACAATCTTAATAGTCAACAAAATCAATTCAATTACATGGAAACATTAAAAACAATCAACAGTAAATGTTTACATAATTTTAGAACAATAATTATTTGGGTGCAATAGCAAATTAAGTTGACTTCAAAAAGAGCAATGAAACTAACAAACGGATTCGTCGAAACACTAAAAACGAGTCCGAATGTATGTTGTCAACTAGTGATCGATGACGAGTTCATGAAGTCAAAGAATATAATCTTCAATGGCAGAATAAATTGAACCTTTTCTAATTCTTTATTTTTTTAAATACAATTTATAATTTGGTACACGTCCATTTGATGGTACATTTCGGTCTCGACAACGGACATAATAATTTCACGGTAAAATTTGAACATTTTCATTAAAATTTTGTCTACATATAAATCACTCTATTTAACAGGTGTACAGTCCTTTGAAGGTATGGTCGCCTATAGCACACAAGTAAAATAATAAACTAAAATAATGGTTCATTGCAGCAAAACGATTAACTCCTCACACAAGATGTTATATTTTCCATCTATAGTTTCCTATGGGCATGCCAAGCTTATAACACAGAGGTCAGGTGGTGGAACGATTACGTAAGCGGCCTACACTGGACAATAATGCCCGGGCCAACATCTGACGTCACTATCCAAAGCTTGGTTTGCCTGCGAGATATCGCGTTAGTCACAGCCTTTTGTGATAAAAAGAGGCGCGAAGCATAGATGTAATACTGGAGCCTATGAGCATGATCTCCGTCAAGGTCTTCAAATCATCAGAGGGAGGAAAGTCATATTGTTGTCTTGAAAAGGTTCCATTTAAGTGTGGGTAAACACGAAGCTCGTGACGGGTAACAGCAAACAACATTTACAATGATTTACATTAACACCGTCGCCATAACCTCTGGACGGATGACAGCAATGGCATATGCGGGTTTTGGATCCAAGGGCATTTTTTTTGTTTATTAGAAAACGGCGACTCCAAATTTGTTCGCCCGGAAAACGTTTAAAGTGATGACGTTTTCAATACCTTAAACAAAACACAAGAACTAATGGGACGCTCTATCTTCTTTTCTTTGTAAAAAAAATTTAAATAAATAATGTCACACTCCCCTACCCCTTGCTGGATGCGTCACTGGATGCGACCATCTCGACTTCAAAACTCTGCTGCTAAGTGTAACTCTACGTTATGAAACACTTGAAAAAACATTTGATTACCTGTGGAACATATTTCATAGAGGTCCACAGGGCTTATATGATCAATACGCACATCATGTACAGGTGTATTAAATATATCTGTTGTACGTACAAGTGTATACTCAAATCTTTGGCATCTACTTTTTAGTCAAAGGCACTGCTTTATAAAGAACAACGATCGCGATTCGTCAATAATGCTGCAAACACATTATCATTTGTAGGCTGTCTGTTGTAGTTATTATCAAACGCCATAAAACTACTGCACGACTCATACCCTGTCACCTTTTAAATGAAACATCGCCCAACCACGGAACTATTTAAGTTTGGTCAACGTTTACCTTTAGCCTTACTGAAATCTTCTCTTTATTCCATTAAAGCACTTTCCCGCTTTTAACATAATTTTCCAGTACTAGATGTTTGTTTTGACTTTTTGTCTGAATAATGAGTACTGCAATAAGGAACTCAGTGAACAACAGATGGCGCTATTCCATTTTGACGAAACTCGGTGAATGTATAGTACTTGTGGTATACACCTACGGAAATTTGCCCAACAAAATGCTCACCAACATCGTTTGCAGAAGTACTGAAGAAATGGCAGCTCTGCTTTATTCCCTGATGTACAAATTGATAATTCCTAGGTCGTGTAGACGTCTCCACAAGGCGTTTTCAGCGCTGTTGTCATGGTTGGCGAAGAAAACATGCTTTTGGAATTTCGTATCGTAGTAGTGCTCGGAAAACTTGGAGTAGCTGCCTCCAAAACCATACACGTTAACCTGAGCGTGTGATCGAAAAATAAACACAGTTGCTCGGGCACTTGCCAAAATAATTATGGGTCACTTTCAAACGATTCTTTTGAAGTTCGTGTATCTGTTCTTCATAATAACAGCTTTAATTTATAGATGGCAGCCAACTCACCTATAAGGCGATTTTCAATGGGCCATATGTTGTGCTATTGGGCACACCGGGGCAAACCCCTACTCTTTCATGACAGGTGCTCTGGGTTCTTTTACGTGCACTGATCATTATGTAGCACATGGGACCTCCAGCTTAACGTTCCATCCGAAGGACGTGACCCTTTTTCAGATGAAATATACACAAGGGCCTGCCATGATCCAGACTAATGCACTGATTACTGTTAGGCAAGCAAGTGCAAGCAAAACATGGTGTGGTCTCCCATCTAAGTACTGCTCGCAGTCAACATTACTTAACTTCCACAGTGTGCCACTCTTCTAATGAGCTGTATGTGACAGTACTGTCTGGTAGGCATTACATGACACCTGTCGCACGCTCATTGCAATAAAGCTCACGTACGAGACTGAGTATTGCTTCCCAAAGTGCATTCAATTACATCTCTTTATCATGTGATTCAACATACGCTAATGTCGTCAAAATAATATGCTAGCTACGAAAAGTTCTGATTTTCATGTCTTAAGTGCCATGTCACACGAGACAGTTCGGTTCCAGGCAATCTCCAAGAAGAAAAAACATTCACATTTCAATTTTCACATAATTTTCTTAGAAATATCAACACACTGTCAGAAAAATGTCTTTTGTGCTACTGAAGCATTCCTTTAGCCTGCAGTACTGATAAGCCCTTAAAGCTGTGTGATGTGGTTGCTAATTTTCAGAAGGGCTAGCTAATTAGGCATTTTAGATGATCATTTTGGGGAAAGCAAGATCACTTAAAACTTGGAGAAGTGAAAACTTTCTTTTTCCCTTGAATAAAAAGGCATGACCTGTGAAATACGGCTTCTGATTTGTTAGGTTTTATTTATCATGCATAATAAAACAAAATTATCAATTAAATTAATTTTAAAAAATTACCCTGGTGTAACAGCAATGCTAACAAATACTTTCAAAAGCATCAAACAAGCGATTTAACATTCACACAGGCATGGGTGTCGATTGTCACCTAAAAAGTGGGAGGGGACCAGTGGCGCTCACTGACGCTCAGTGACGATTTGCGAAATTGGGGGAGCTGTTGAAAAGGTATATTGCATACTGGGAATACACTATGCATTGCAATTTTGAGAGTATGCATTATGACAGATATCGTTATAATACTCCAACATTTTCAGAACAAACAAATGTAAAGGCCACTGATATCCATGCCTTTGAAAGAAGGGGGATGGGGGGGGGTTACTGGGGGCGAAGTGCAAAACCAATAGGATGTGCGGCTGATGCCCGGATAAATTTGAATTTTTTACACTTTCTGGTGCATTCTGAGCAGTGTTCAAACAAAATAATTTGCTAAGAAAAAAGGATTTTACTCTTCGGGGCAGAGATTTCTTTATTGCCGCCCAGAAAAAAATATTGGGGACAACCGTTTTCCCCCTCCCACCCCCACATACTCCCACCCTCACACACCGACTTGTGGGGACCTTTTTTCTTTTCCTCTTTTGTTCTTCCCTTCTTCCTCTTTAGAATTTACCTTGTGGGGCCCCACTCCAACAAGACCGACTTGCGGGGCCCCATTGTAGTCTTTGTTAAACCTGTAGACGAGTTCCCCACAAGGACCTATATGTACGT
>JAULKO010324756.1:0-13052 GCA_032356045.1 Mediaster aequalis | reverse complement strand
AAAGGAACCCAGAACCGAATCTGATTCTTGTCTGACCATTTTTTCGTCTCTTGGAAATAAACTGTTTTAAGCGTACGGGCGCATGAAGCAACGAAGTAAGCATAGTCTAGTTTTCATACAATACCATTAAAGGTCAAGGAAAGTTTAGTTTGTTTCGCCTGACGGTCGGAATAATTTTCTGAATTTTAATAACAGCAATGCAAGCAATTACCTTCCGCCTGTGACTGATAAACCGTGATAACGGATAAAGATAAGGTTTTGTTATGCTTCCTCGAGACAATATTGTATGATGATGAACCATTGATTAGGTAAACCGACAACGTCACTAATTTGCGTAGGCCTATGGAAATGAAAAGTTGTATGTGAATTTGTGAAATTTAAAAACATCTATTCAGTTGATTATGTACCACCTGACACAAGCCCGCACGCAAGATTGGAAGGTCTAATAGGTAGAGACAATGAATAAGTGTAAAATACTATTGAGAAATCGAAGCGTGTAGGTATCTCTAAGGTCGCGCCGAAATTACGGAGACCAGTAAATCAACGCCCTTTTCTGTCTCTGGCGAACCCCAAATTCAAATCTGATTACAGTACAACACATTGTTAATACTGATATTTTTTAAGACGTAGTCTGGGTGAAAATAACTTCCACGCGTTTTCAACGTTCCCCTGGCCGGACTAGTGCACAACGTTGAGCGACAAGATTTAAGGGATGGGTTGTACGTGCTCTTGCAATTCTGTTCTTACAGTAAACTGTAATGCTGAAATGTGCCAATTTTGTAGCAATGACCTAGTTATTCTATTTTAAACCAAGACAGCCAGTAACTTCAAGCAATAATTGCAAATTGAAAATTTGTATTTTAGACGAAAACAAATTCACTTTTCAATCCGCGCAGCGCAGCGTTGGGCGGTACAATGTTCTAGTTTATGCACATATGCGCCTGTAAGTGCTACCCGCTTAACCCTCCCTCCCAAATAAAAGAAAATCTCCGTGTCCACATTTTTGATCTGATTACGGACTTACGGGTACTGAGATGTTTCTGTGGTCAAGAAATTATGACATTTGTCCCAGAATGGTGAATGTCGGCTTCACATTTCCAAAACTTTCTTTAAGACTAGACCCCAGCCTAGGAGACTCGGAGATTCAAGTGTCAGGGTAGCCTGCTCCGCGGTCTCTACCTCGAGCTGTCCGATTGCAGGGTCGGAACAAGAATTTGTTGCAGGGGGGGGGGGGCGACAGATTATATTTGTTTACCCGTAAAAGCAAACAAAGTTCACCGATACAGCCTGATCTGAGACTGGTAGCGTAAAAGAAAAGAAAAAAGGCACAGCATCAAGCCCCAGCCACCCCACCTCTACCCCTCTGGATCCGCCCCTGCATTGGAAATCCTCCCTTCGGACCTGTGCCAGGTGGTAAATAATCAGTCGAACAGAATTGTTTTAATTTAAAATCAAACTTTCACTTACATCGGCCTACGCAAATTAGAAGCTTGGTATATCTCATCAATGGATCATCATCATACAATGCTGTCACGAGGACATGAGACCATGCACAAAATCCAATCAATCTGTTATCACTGTTTATCAGTCACAGGCGGAAGGTAATAATTGCCGGGTATTGTCATTGTATTAACTTCAAAAGATTTTATCAGAAGTTCACGAGAACAAACAGAACTTTCGTTGACCTTTGTTGGCATTGTATGGAATCAGGAGTACATTTATTTATTTATTTATTTATTTATTTACAACCATCTTTAACGAGGGTAGCCCATCCAGCGAAAGCTCAAACTATAAAACTATAAAAAATACAAACATTTAAAAAAAAAAAGATATCAAAGACAGACAATATCCATATAAATTAAAAGAAAGATAAAAGAATCTAGAAAAATTATATTACCAGAAAACTAACAATCACATCCCACAGTCACGGTCCATGGTACTTAGGCGGCGTTGGCACAAGGCGTAGTTTTGGTCTGTAGAGTGTAGACATAATAGATGCGTTCGTTAATATCAGTTTGAAATTTGCCGGCGAATGAAGGCTAATATGTAGGGAATATTCTAACCATTTCACTGGCGGATCTAGACGACAGTTTCGAGGGGTAATAAAACACAGACCCAGTAAAAAGGTTGAAACAAAAGTTACCCCGATAAATTTTCTGTTTTTAGAATAATTTGATAAACCGAATGTGGGATGAGGGAGCGAGGGGCCGGGCTAAGACTTTTTCTAAACGTTGGCGGCACCATGTATTTTGCCATTTTGAAGACTGCACTGCAGGTCACGCGTAATCTTAGTCCCTGACAGCGACGCCAGTAAGAACCGCGATCTGATCGTCCAACTAAATCAGCCAGTTAAACTGAGCAGACTGGTACATACTTGGCGTTATTCACACAATGCCACCGAGTTTTGAATGCACTGAGCTTGGCACTTGATGTATTTTCACGATTCCAGTTTCCGGTCAGTCCTCAGTTTTGGCTCCCACGCTCTGACACCTCCCCTCCCAATCAACGGAAACCGTGTAGGAGGCAGGTTGCAAAGTCAACAGCTGACAATTTTGATGCGCGTGATGCGATAATAATTATTTTTAATTTGTTAATTAACAGATTACAGCACACGCCACGTTTGAGCTTGCAACTTATATAAGGACTGCAACTCTGTGAGCATCACCAGTACTCGCCAAGGGTTGAACACATTAACAAGTGTCACACCTAATCAGTAGAAATTTAAGTGTAAAGATTATCAAAGCTGGCACTTTCACCATGAGAGGCCAGTCGTGTTCGACGTCGTTGTTAGGTACAGCTCTGGTCGCTTTGAGCCTCTTGGTAGTTTTAACGACCGCCCAGCCCAGCGTTACCGTAGACCAGGGTGTCGTCGTTGGTACAACCGAGATTTTTCAGGAAGACAAGCTCATCGGATTGAAGAAGTACATCGATGTCTTCAAGGGGATACCGTTTGCCGAGCCGCCCGTCGGGTCGCTGCGGTTCATGCCGCCGGTAGAGAAGAAGCCTTGGGCATGGCCCTATGACGCCACATACTTCAGAGCCGCTTGTATGCAAGATCCTTCTTCTGCAAAGTTGGTGGGTCTCGATACCTTGCATGAAGACTGCCTTCACCTTAATATCTACGCACCCAATCCAAAGGTGGTAAGTGAAAGTTGCAGCTATGCAACATATCAAGTCACAAATTGTACTGATTTGTTTTCTTTTGCAGAGACAAATTCGTAAAAGAGGTTAAAGCTTCCACACGTTTTCATCTATTGTTCCGAATAATGTGCTAAAGCAAAGAGTAGTGTGTAAAAGTGTAGAATTGGAAGCTATAAGCATAAACCAGTGTGCAGAAGTAGAGTATTTTCGTTGTTAGCATGCGTACAATTTAAAGAGAATGTAAATTCAATTATTCTCCATTTACCGTTTTCAAAGCAGCATTCAACTAGCTTCGCCATTGGCCTCATAAATTCTTGTTTGTATTTTCAGCCAGGGGGCGCTGCTGTCATGGTGTTTATCCATGGCGGCGGGTTCACCTTTGGGTCTGCGATAGAGTCAGTTTATAATGGTGTGCCATTGGCTGCTGTTGGTGATGTCACTGTAGTAACCGTCAACTATCGCCTGAGCGTCTTTGGATATTTGTCCACAGGTAATTACTAAGTAGAGACTCTTGAGCAATGTTTACAGAGAGAAATATTGACCTGACTTTGTGGAAAGTATACAAGCCCGCGCAAGTACATTTTTAATGGGGGTGCAAACCAAGATTTGCTGGCGGATAACAAGGGACGTGACAGGTGCCACACAATTTAAAAAAAAATCCACAAAAATTGACCTCGGAAAATTATCCGTCTAAAAAACATTTGAAAAGCGAGGGAGGGTGGTCTGGAACACTTTTTGACGATGAAGGCGCCTTCAATGTCAAACTTTTAGACACGATTTTGCCGAAAAAAACGTCAAAGGGGTTGTCACGCCCCCACACCCCTTCTAGCGACGCCCCTGAGCCAGCGTCCTACTGGGGCAGACACATTGTAGCTTGATGTATGTATGTAGTATCACTGTCCAAATGAAACTGCCCTAAGTGCTCAGTTAATTTTATTATTATTATAAATGGTTTATTTCACTGTAGTAATCGCCGCCAGCAGCGGAATTACAAATACAATTTACAACTGATATACATACAGAGAAAGTAAACATTAAATTAAAATATTTTTTTAAATGCACATTTAAATACATCAAACCTACATTGAAACAAACAGAGAGCTAGGGAGGAAGGGGTAGGATGAGGAGGGTGGGGCAGGATGAGGAAGGGGAATTGGTTGAGGCTGAAGGGAGGGAACAACAAAGGAAGAGCAAGAAGAATTGCGACTATTTAATCTACACCAAGGGAACAATTTTGTTTACATTGGACAAGTACAAAAGAAGATAACCTCAAGAGTCAAGACCCACGTAAAACAAACAAGAGATAGAAAAAGCAATTGATTAGAAGATACAAAAACATTACAGTTACACCAAGAACAATCAACGGGATTTAATGTTTTAAAAAGGTATAACAAACATTAAATATTACTAGTGCACATACATCTGTAAGACCGATAAAAGGTAACAATTAACAGAGAAATAGCTAATGGGTTGGACAAGGAAGAAAAAGGGGGACTAGGCAAGGGCAAGTTGAAGGTAGGGAAGTAGAAACAACGGGAAGGGGTTCAAGGGATGGGAGTGGACAGAGAAGGGCAGAGGGAGAGGAGATGAGGAACTAGGAATGTTTGGAAGAGGGCGGGGTGGGAGAAGGGGTCGGGTGGGATTACACATACTGGTTTATTTCGTGAAGGGGTCCCCTTGGTGCCCCAGAAAATCAGGGGTAAACAGTAATAAACCTAGTAAGAAAACCCAACTGCAAGAAGACGAAAAACAACAATAATGTTAAAAAGAAAACCCGCAAAAACAAGTCTTTACATCTGTGTTGTAACCAGCCGGAGGAGTGGCGGGTGAGACGATAATTTTTCAAATTACATGTAGTTTCCATTTGTTTCCATTTTATGAAGAAAGAAGAGAACGCCCCTTTTCGTCTTGTGTATTATTGTATGCATCATGTTGGATGAATGCGTTTCGGAGAGCACACATGCTCGGGAATTGTTTAATTTCTTGTATCGACAGCCGACGAAGCATCACCAGGTAATGTTGGTCTTCTGGACCTGGTCGAAGCCTTGCGGTGGATAAACAAGAATATAGAAGGTAAGAGGTCAGCAAGGTCATCAAGGTTATCAATCCCACCGTTCTGATTTGGAGTACAATTTAGAATATCATCTGAAACCTACTCCGTATGAAAACAATGTTGCGTTATACCACTGTAACCTTGAAAACGATTTGGTTTGAGGTGAAGTTTTCGGACAGATCGCCATGCAATTGCCATATTTTTTGTATGGCCTTTGAGACTGTGTAAGGAAACTGTAAGGAAACAATTTTTGGAATTGATCATGTATTGTAAAATCTTTGAATTCAATCCAAATGTTATACAGACATAAAACAAGTGTGGCAATGGGGTAATATGCAGTTCTAAAGTACAGTGTATATGGCACAGGCCTGGCTATATCTTTAACAAATTGAAACAATACAGCCAAACAACCCAAAAGAGCAATTATGAAGATATAATAATAATAATAATGTTTGTAATGCGCAAAATGCATAAACATTTTCAAATGCGCATAACAAAACAAAAATATTATTAAAACCATATGATTAAAAACTTCAAAAATAATACAACAATATTATACAATTATAAATTATAAATTAATACCATTAAACAATCATAATTTACTAGACGAACAAAGAAACCTTGAACCATGAAATTGCAATGAAATAACATTATTTTTAAAACAATATGATTATTATTAAAAACTACAATACTACACACAAGTAAAGGAAAAACCATTATCGAATCACAATTCACTGGACAAACATCCAAACCTTAAACCAAAAAAGTACCCCAGGTGCACAATTACTCATAAAAGCCTTCTTAAATAAAAAGGTTTTCACTTCACGTTTAAAACTACACAAAGATTACTGACATCTAATGTGGCCAGGTAACTGGTTCCAAATCTGAGGAAATGCTCTCTCCCCAAATTTATTAGAAGTCTTAAAAGCAGGGACCTGTAATTTCAACTCGCAAGATGACCTCAGAGAGTATGATGTAGAGATAGTGTAGTTTCCGACTGTGGATTATATAGTAGTCTTGTCCAAACCATAATGTAGCCCCAAACCAGTACCAAACGGAGCCGGAATCCCAACATGGGCCAAGCCACTCCCCGTCATAAGGATATTTAAGACCAGTCAGACTCAAAATGTGTCCGTTAAATCACGGGTCTTTCCTACGTTGTTACTCCTTGTTTGTCAACCTGCATGAATTATTTTCGCTTATTTATCAGCTTTTACCATTGCTGTGGTATATGTCTAGTCCACGTGTGCATGTTTGTACCATGCGGGCGATTCATATAGAGTGCGTCATCCAGCGGTTGCACGGAAAATCGTACATTAGCTTGTGTCATAGAACCAGAAAACCTACGGATGAGGGCGTGCTTCGCGGAGAATTGTCAATATGGCGGGTTGAAACAATGAAGATAGTCGCTAATCTATATTTTGTCAACCCGCCATTGTGGACATTTTTCAGCGAAGCTCGCCCTCTCTCTGGATTTTCTGGATCCATGACAGAGGCTAATGTGCCACATCTTTGCTGCAGTTTTATCGCATGGAAATGAAACATGCCCTGGAGAATTCGGAATACCAATACTTGTCACGATTATTACATTTTTTCCGACAGCGTTTGGTGGCGACAGCGAACGGATCACCATCTTTGGTGAGAGTGCCGGCGCGTATAACGTCGACTTTCTTATTTTGTCTGAGATGGCTAAGGGGCTTTTCAATCAGGCAATCCTACAGGTAAACGAATACATTGAATATGGCTAATATTTTGCTACGTTTAAAGGATAGGATCTAATGTTATGCCGTGTTTAGGGATAAAGACGATGATATTTTTTCAATTGCGGCTAGTGAGCATGAGGCCAGCAAAAAGTCCAACGTGCATTATTCAATCAAAGTCCTTGACAGTTGGTAAAAAAAATATCACTTAGCAAAAATGTTCTTTAACGCATGAGGCACCGTACCATACAACCATGCGCAAGCCATGAAACGTTCGACGTAATCTGCAAGATGTAGCATGCTTCCGCTCAGTCAAATTTAGTCCGCACGTCGCAGTTCAAAATCCTACAGTGATTCATGCACGGTTAGCTTACTACACCTGACACGCTCTGAACCTTAGTAACGCTATCATAATGTGCACGTGGGCAACGTGACGATTGCGTAGGATTACCAAGAAGTGTTGCACGACTCTCATCCGGACACCTACTCTCGTCCGGACACGGTTGCTGACTCGGACAGCACGTTCAACTCGCACGAGTCCATCAATAAAGCAAATACCGTTGTCTGATCACATGCGCGCCCTTGTGACAGCTACCTTTTCAGAGGTTCCTGCTTTAACATTCACAACGTCACAGTGCACGTCCACGTTACACTTGTTCCCTTCCAAGAGCTGTGCTAGAATACGTAATTTGTTAATGTCTGAATCGTTTAAAGGTTGGATACAACACGTTCATTTTTAAATACGAATATTCATTTTTGCATTTTTAAATGTGGCAATTTTTCATTAAAAAAAGAAAAATCTTGGCTGGAAATCAGTTTACATCCAATTTGGTCCGAAATAAGACATGCATGCCAATCTTTTCAAACGAAAGTGAAAAATGAATATTCACAGTATACAATGAACGTGTTGATACTTTGTTCGAAGGTTTTCACATCAAAAAAGCAAACTGGTGTTGGTATCTCATAACATACTCGAAGTATGCAATGGACTCGGACTACGCTACCGCCCAGTGGCGCACCCAGGATTTTAATTTGCGGGGGGGGGGGGGGGGCCCACCAATTGTTTTTCTCAAATATTTGTCATAATTTTTAACAAAAATGTTGCCCAAAAATGTGTCGGGCCCCGGGAAATTATTTTGAAAAGCAGAAGGGGGGTGCTACGACTCTTTTGATGTTGGTGGCTCCAGTTACATCTGTAGTAAACTACTCGGAAATACGCCAAATACATATTGCTGCCGCCAAATCGTGAGACTCAACAAAATTAATAAATTCGACAAGCTCTTGGGGGCCCCCCCCCCCCCCCCCCCCCCCCAGCCCTCCCCTTCCCTCCTTGGGTGCGCCACTGCTACGGCCTCGTACGAAGTCGAGTCGAGCATAAGACCATAAACAAGTATTAACAACTATAAGGTATATATCATTACTTGATAGAGTGGTACCGCATTTGGACCAGACAACGGGCCTTTTAACGCCGAAACGGGCAAGCTTCATCGACAGCAGGCTTTCCAGATCGGCCAGATACTCGGCTGCAGTTCCCTGGACACGTGGTCTCTGATATGGTGCATGCAATACGTAGACGCCAAGGCTCTTCTTCAGGTGGCAGAGGCGGTAAAAGCAACCCGTTTTGATCCCATCCAAACCGTTGATTTATATGAGTCCATAACTATTGAAATAAGTATTGAAAGGAATTTTGACGGCATACATCCCAAACACCCGAATTCAAGTTGTTTGTCTTCCTACATGTTGGTCAGGCTGTCAGCGAGAGTGCCGTCTGTCGGTCTGTGGGTCTGTGGGTCTGTCGGTCTGTCGGTCTGTGAGTCTGTGGGTCTGTGGGTCTGTCTGTGGGAAATAAGGAGCATTAACTGAAGTTACAATTAGATTCAGGCATAATAAAAAATACACGAAATTTCTTTCCCTAGTAAAATACAAGTAAAATACTAACACTGAAAAATCAAAATTACAAACCCTTTATGCCAATATTATCATGCGTGTACAAACTGATATACGAAAATCTTAATACTTGTGATGCACTCAAATATTCCGTTGAAAATATGAGACAGCAGATTATTTTAAGAGTGTAAAAATATTGAACTTGACATTTGCCTTAACGGATGCTATTTTTGACGGTTATAGGAACGTGTTTCTAACTTTAATGGGACACAACTGTAAAAACGAGGGGGAGAGAAAAGGGCAGGTAAAGAAAAACAAAGCCAGATAGTGAACCCCTCCCCCCCCCCCCCAGTCGTGCAACCGGGGGTCCTCGGGGGCTTGAACACGCCATCCGCCATCCGCCATTTTGTTCTATATTTGTCATCAGTGCTTGTCTGGTTTGTTATGTAACATCAAAGACCGCAAAACGAAGTTATTCCCGCCTCCCCACACCAGCAATGCAACCTGAAATTCCGTTTGGCGCCCGCTACAACCTGCAAACTTTTCCCTCAAATGGCTAAATTATGTTCTCCTGCGTTATCTTCTTTCACCTTGATTGTGTATTATTGATACGGTATTAGGTTGCTCCCCCTATGTATCCGGTTGTCGACGGTACATTCATCAAGGACACCCCGGCCAATCTGTACAGTACTGGGAACTTCAACCGCGTCAAGATCCTACTAGGCACCAATAGCGACGAGGGAACATATTTCGTCCTCTCCGACCCTCGCTTCGCGGACTACAGTCAAAGCAAAGACCCTCCCCCTTTCCCCTGGACAACATTTGAGGCACTTCTTGCAGACACATCGCAAAGCTTTCGTAAGAAACGAGTTCTTTGTGAAATGTGTTGTTCTTTAAGAAAATAATGGTCTGGAGCCCGGGTTTTACAGGCACGAAAGAATTGCTTTCGGACGTTTCTTTAATAATTGTGCAATCGAATCATATCAAGACGAAAAGAAAATGCACGAGTCAATATCTCAGATATTATTCCGAAATAAAAAATATGTACAACAAAGATCAATTGGTGCATGGTCCATTGCGCCCAGTTCGTTTCGTTTTGTTCATTCGTTTTGCACCAGTTGAAACAATCGTCAATTCCCTGATAAATGCTAGTTTTTGAGTCCGTAACGGATACCCCTATCGTCCCCTACAAGCCTACAAAATCCAAGTGTGCTTAAACAATGACTGCCATGGCAAAATAAATTCCAAAAATTATTCCATGAAAAGTCATGTTGTGGTATTAAATCCGGTTCGCTGTTGCGTACATTAATTTGAAAGAAGGATTGGTGTAGTTTTTGATGTTTTTTGTTTTGTCTTTTTTATTTTGTTTGGTTTTGGGTTGTTTTTTTGCACAGATGCATACGACGACAAATTACTAAATGCCATCAGAATGAAGTACATCGACTGGTCGCAAGCAGAGTACCAAGATGCTGATTACTTCCGCGCGTACGTCGACTTGTTGACCGATTGGCTTTTCGCATGCGCAACTGACCAACTGGCCCGCGTCCACGCCCAATGGGGCGATGAGGTGTTCCTGTATCAGATGACGCACTCCCCTAGCATAAAGAACATTGGGCCGGATTGGGTCGGGGCGAGCCACTCTGAGGATCTCCCGTTTGTCTTCGGCATACCGTTCATCCCTGGAAGTCCGTCCTCTTATATGTCGGATACGGAGAAAGCTTTTTCTGTAAAATTCATGAAATTGTGGACGAACTTCGCCAAGAGTGGGTAAGTATTAAGAAGGATATTCCACATTGGACACGTTCACATCGAATAATGTATTCAAATGTCACCGTATCTATAACGCATGAACTGCTTTCCTCTCCCGTATTGGTAAACACCAACATGTCCACGGCCAGAGTGCGTCATTTGGGTTTCCTGAGTCGACTAGGCTTTTAAAGTTGATCATGCTATCGTACAAGTTTTACTTCTACAATATGTTTTCAAGCAGGATATAAAACAAGCACATTTAAGCCTCAGACACGAAATAAATACTTTTGGCAAACATTTGGCGTGCTTCATCGAGTTTCGGAAATTATGACTAATGACCTCAAACAATATTGATAGTTCAAATGGCTTTGGTGCAATTTTCTAGAAGTTGGACATGTGCATTATATAATTCCAATTCCAGTATATGTTTATAGGCCCAGTGTAATCGTGAGTACCACTTTTCTGACTCTAACAGCAATCCAGGCCTCGAGGCACCAAATTCCCAGCCAATTTCAGATGAATACTCCTGGCCCCCCTTCAGCAGCCCCGACTTGGAGTACAAGGTGCTAGACCTGAACCTGACCACGAGCAGAGCTCTCAAGGCTAACGAGTGCTACTTCTGGAACGACTACGTGGTGAAACTCCGCAGGTGGTTTACGTGGGGTAAGAACAAAGAAAACGTTCCAACATTTAAGAAGCCAACGTGGTACGAGGAAGAGTCAGAGTTACTTTGGCGCCAATATTTTTTTTATACTACAAATCTATTCAGAATTCGTGACACATGTCTCACCAACAGTGCGGTTCACGAGTGCTCTAAGAAATCACATAAAATGTTTCAAGGTCAGAAGCACTCACCAGAGCATTTGCGGCCTCGTGCTTCTGTGCCTCCGTCTTAAGTTTTCAACGAGGCCGTATGGGCAAAAGTTGGCTCGAATCCGTCAAGATGAACGCGATTAAATGTGACTTCAGAAAGCACATGTAGTCATGTACTGAAGCTTGCTTACTCGCCGAGACAGCATCAAATTTAGCGTCCTGAAAGAAAGTCTTATTCTGTTCATATCTTTATTTCTAATTCTACGGAGACGCCGAAATCTGAGGCCGCTCCGCTCCAAAATCGTCCCTAGACCCTACGATTTTTCTACGAACGCGCCTACCCACTCTGGCTCTATCGCGATGCAAAGTAGGTAACACAAGAAGGCGTTACGAATTCGGTTCAACAAACCTTTGATACTGTCTTAACGACACAAAATGTGTATCTTCGAGAGGACTTGGCATAGTTGAAGTCTGCCACTAAATACTTTTTCATCCATCTGACGGTGAAACAAATGGTTCCTGAAATGATTCTGTTGTGCCCCATAACATGTATTGTGATGTCATTTTCTGTACGCTTCCATTGCAGGCAATCCGAAGGAGACTGAAGGTGAATAGAGGGATTCCAAGTCCTGAAGTTCAACGACGTGCCAGACTGGAGAATGGAGGTCATAAAATAAAAGGAGCTCAACAACAATTACTAATACATCAATCTGTGCATCGAAAGGTATCACGCCAGGGTCCCTCTCATCTCATCTACTCCATCCACAACAGGGCTTTTTCGTATCCTGTTCATGGCTGGACCTGCAGACGGCCCTAACACTAACGTCCAGCCCATCACTCCCTTGCAAACTGGATTGCATCCCCCTCCCCCGTAGCAAGTCAAGCTGCGTTGAAGACTAAATTGGGCACTGGCCTATTGCGTATCATTATTCGTATCATCAAGTCTCGTACTACATGTATGTCTCATTTTTTCTGTTGTTATGGATGAGGGAAACTTCTTCGTAAGACTCAACAAATCAATTTGGAATATTAAACTGGATGCCTCCACACATTTTACCGTGTTACTGTGATTTGTTAAACTTGCATTATTATAATCTAGGAAACGAGTTTCATTCACTCTGTAGCACAGTTAGTCTGTTCTTTAATATTCCCTTTGTTGGTCAGTCTGTCGATCGGGCGGTTGGTTGGTCAGCTTAATTCACTTTAATTAATTATCATAATAAATAGTTCAATTTGATTATATTCTACATTCTATATTTTCAATTCACTTACTGAGTTAGGCATTGTAATTTACTGGTTTTCTTTTCTTCTCACACACACACAAACCTTATTGTGGAACTTACGGAAATAAACGTGATATTCAACTTTCTCGGTGATGCTTCGAACTTTAAACTGTTGAATCTAGCACTCTTGTGTGTTTGTAGTAACTCGAAGGTGAAATTGACACTTTTATCTTTCTGTCTGAGGGGGAAATGTACTACTCAACCTCGCCCCGTTTGAAGAAGTATAGCGTCATATCTCAGTTTCGAGAATTTGTATCGGTTAAAATCTATTGTCTTTTTCTTTTAAACAGAAACTTAACGAGGATGTGAATTGTTGAGAGAATTCTGCGTCATTTTGTAGTTTTATGTGGATCGGGGTATATACAATAAAAACAGGCAATTATTTCTGCCACGAAATAATGAAAAGGTTACTTGTGAGAGCTGTTT